>JAEMON010000003.1:4257622-4268107 GCA_030264115.1 Lygus lineolaris | reverse complement strand
TAAAGACATAAAATGTCCCAATTGTTGCAAACTCGTATGCAAGCGGTTCAACACCGTTTGATACACGTTGCGAATGCTAACTTCAAATTTGAATTCTTGCACGTTTATAAGACTTATTTTTCACAACGGTCCGGTTTTCAAATTTTCTGAAGACATTTCTTCCAACTGGTTCGCCTTTGTAGTGGATGTCTCAGACTGTTGATCGGCTTCTGACTGAAATCTTTGGAGGTGAGATTGTTTTCCTTTTAGTTAGGTGGGATACCAATCTAACAGAATTAGTCAACTATCTATCCATAACCAATCAAATCATTGTAATAATCCATCAAACATAATAATCAATATCCCACCCATAGTTGTATCCGACAATGTCTTACTTAGGTAAGTGATCCAATAAACCACAACCATCACCAATGACTTATCAAACAGTTTTTTGTCACCTTTATAGTGTTTATTGTATGTTTGTACCTGATGATGGGATGAAGTAAGTATTCCCGGAAAGTACTTCGTAAAATATAAACACTGTGTTAATCTAAAGGTAACATTTTTTTGAAAATAAAAACCTTCTTGATCCCTAGTATGGATTATCACAATAGGTAGCGGGATACGCTGAATTTATGAATTGTAAAACTGATCATAGCTCCCACGAGAACTATACTGAAGACTGAAATTCAATTCAAATATAAGCAGGTACTATGAATGGTAGGTACCTTAGAGATTACATAATGAAGAAAATATTATAACTACTAATGTTTTCTACGTTCTGCACATTTAGCCAGCCAATCAATGATACCATCATAATCAACTAAATCCATAATCCCTTAGAAGTTATAATTTCTGAAAAATAAATTATATTCGGAAAACTTAAAAAAATTATTTTTAGATTTTTTCAATGTGATAATATTATATCAGACGGAGATAAAGCACTGAAAGTATTTCTGTCGACTTTGAATCATGAGCAAAAACTACTGCTGGAAAAAGGTTGGTGGATTTCCCACTATCTCGATATACATATTGTGCTATTATAGTTTTTGAAGAATAGTATGTGTATTAATTGATGTACACGCATAAGTCGAAATAATCGCACAAACTTCTTATTATTATTTTTCTAGCTTCAAGGAAGAATGATCGAAGGGCGTTTGGCAAATATCATGGGAAAACATTCAGGGAATTTATGGCAGAATTAGTACCATCGCAGGGTAAGTCTAAGTATGTTGCTATTTTGCTCAAGTGCCTATGAAAGTAGTTTTTTTGGAATTGACTCAAAGTAACTGAACACAAATTCGAATAGAAAAGTGTGCGGGATCCATGTCTTAAAGAAGTAGGAACGAGATCTTCAAGAACTTCGGGCAGCTTTTATGGTTCTTCAACACCCGCCAACACATCCATTTTACTGTTCCACAATAATCTTCCCTTTCAAAAACCCTTTGCCAATGTACGCTTCAGAGCCGGTAAGTGCCTATTACATAAGGATCTATTCTGAAGGTACAATAATAATATTTATTTGATGTATTTTTATGTACTCTTCTATTAAGGGTGAATTACAAATATAACATACTATCAACTTGTCCTCACTCAAACTTGTCTTACGTATAATGTACCTGTATAAATATTATCTTGGTATTGGCAAAAGAGACGCTCTGGAAATATTTGGGTATCTTTCGCTCATTGAATATTCCCCCTGTAACTGCTCTCCATCCTGATGAATCCTGAATATCTAAACAACGATGACTTACCTACTTCTCATGTTTTTGTCTATGAAAAGTCATGACTTTGAAGGCATATGGCCCCCCAAGTTCAAATTGTCGTCCGCCGAAAAGAGGCAAGTGTACCTATTAGATTTCAGGTTTTTTCCAACCTCATCTGGAACTTCATGAGCTTTATAGAAGTGCAACTTTCTGTGCGCATTCAGTTGATGAACTGCGTGCCAACTGTTCATTTATGATCCATTTATGTAACTGAAAGATGTAAGTGTGTCTGGTTTGTTTGTCCGTTACGTTTTCACGGCCACAGAGATACATAGGTAATTGATATGAGTGAGGGAATATCTGTGAATGAATCTAACTGTTAGGCTGTTTTGGGATAATATCATGATGTGGGGAGCATTTTATTGAGGGTGGGGGGGTGGTAAATCTGTGGTTTTCAGTGGACCTATCACGATCTCTTTGCCGGAGATAGTCTTTTGTCAACTGTCTTCTTTTTTACCGAATCGCTGCATTGGCCTTGGGAAAGATATTCCTATGGATACTTAACGCTGGAACCTTACAGTAACTACGAAGTGTTTGTGTAAATTTCTCATTTAGTTGTTCTCATGATCGACATGAATACATATTCTGTGGATGCATTCTATTTTTCTTTATTATCGTACTATGTATAAAATATTTTATTTTGGATTGGTATCTAATCGGATAGATACCTCAAATATTACCTATTAATTCTTGCGGGGCCGGCCTGAGTGGTGTGCAACGTATGCAACCGCACACTCAAGCCTTTTGGAAATGCAGAAAATTGTCCAATTTTGGCTAAAAAAAATAAATTTGGCAAATTTTTAGAAATTGATTTAAATGTTGGGCAGAAATATTTAAACTGAATTTCAAGGTAAAACCAACGATCCACCCCAATGAGTAAATCAATAAGTAAATAAATAAAAATCGAGAGACATCAATTTAATGTTCTAAAAGGCGCCAAAGTGCCCAAAAACTGTGTTTTTAGACCTAGGGGCCCCCTCTATTACAAGCCTTCCAGTTTCGCAAAATCAAATAAAGTAAAAAGTTGGGTGGGCAGTATAGCTTCCTCACTTATGTAACATGGACGTATACAATCGGTTAGTGAATATTTCAGCGGAATCGGTAGAATAGTTCCTTCCGGTAGAATAGTTAAATTATAACTACTAATCTTTTCTACGTTCTGCACATTTAGCCAGCCAATCAATGATACAATCATAATCAACCAAATCCATAATCCATAAGAAATTCATCACCAGCCGACCAAGGGTAGCCTCTGCACATGCGTAAACATGAAATCCTTGAAACATCAATTTCTCGCGACCTAATGGTCCGATTTCGCTCTAACTTGGAGGGAATTTGAGGATCTGAGATTCGATAATGCCCTGTGAGTTTCATAAATATTGGATCAGTGGTGCCAACTACGCATGCGCAAACATGAAGCTCTCACAACTTCGACAATTTTCATCCGATTTGGATCTAATTTTTAGGGATTATGCAATAACTAATAATGCCTTTGATGATTTATATATTAGGTATATGTTATATATTAATTTATAAAATGATGTTATGGATACGAGGAAGCTATGTGCCACTATGCTACTTGACTTGACTTGTGCTATGTGACTTGGCAGACTTTTTGTTTTTGTAATTCACAATTACAAATTTAATTAAAAGGAAATGTAATTTAAAATAACATTACATACCTATTAGAAAGTGGTTGAGTACCTACCTAAACAATGTAATTGGCAATAAATTACAAATTACAAGATGTAACTAATTGACAGAAAATGTAGGTAGGTAATAATAATTACTACAGAAGACTGGTTAGATTATTAGCTATTCTACACTAGCATTCCCTCATTAGCTTTATTAGGTATGTAGGTACTTGTTCCTGTAGCACATTTGAAACGATTTAATGGTTAGTATTTTCACACAGGTATTTGTCATTAATTCTTAATCAACCCTCCTTGAACACAACAAATTACCAGGTTTCTTTTTCAACCAGTAGTTAGCAGTCTTTTTATTTGAGCTATTCGACACAATCATACCCTCATTAGCTTTAACATAAATATTTACCTGGAGTGTGAACTGGAGTGGGAACTGTTGAGGGGCTCCTGCCCGCACTTGATGATGGTTCTGTAATACATTTTACACGGTTAACTGGTAGGTAAGTGTGTACCGATTTTTTGTTTAAATTAGAAGCTGTCATTTGGTTTACCATTTTCAATAACGAATCTCTGGAATCGATTTCAAAAATACCTAAATTGTTTAACTCCCCTCGAAATTTTGATGGTTTACGTTTCAAGCTTATGTAGAATCCTAAAATCGAATAAAAAAATCCGTCCATCCTCCGTCCACGGCACTTTTCTTAGTCACCACGGACCAAAACTAATGAAATTTGGTATACTGGCCCCATTTTCAATCTAGTCGTGTCCCGAAGCTTGGCGTAGAAACTGAGTGATGAAATTTCCACAACGACCAAGCTCAAAAACTTAAAATAGGAAGGTATATTTGTTTGCAGACGTTTTTGGTTTCGTGTCTGTATGTGTGTCCGGGGATCCTTGCAACACGCATAACTTCCACAATTCTCTGATTCTTCCACAAATAGTCGAAAATTGTCGAAGAACATGTTTTTCATTCATTAATGCATTCAAGTGCATAATCAAAGGTACCATCTGGGGTCTAGTTGTGCCTCGATGCCTATAGGTGACCAGTGTTCATGAACTCGAGGAACTTTGACTAGGACAGATTTTCATATTAAAATTAGTCTTCGCCGTGTAGTGTTCCATCAGTGAATCATCGGAAATTTGGGCGAATCCAATGAGATTTTGAGTACCTAATTGTCGGAATGTGGCACGGCTCATCCAGGAAAATTTATTGTAGAGAAATTTTTAGGTTTCTCTTCCACACTCTGAGGGATATCGTTAAACTTCACGGTTCAGGGGTTCAGTGTATACACCAGTTTGAAATTAAAAAATTTCGTGTTGTGGGGGCGGAAGTATGACGTTTCAAATTTCAGGGCAGCTCTTAGAGTCAATGAAAATCCATTCTGCGATAGAATATGGTCGTATTTCTATCATTCGACCCAGGAGAAGGTTCCCTGGCCTATTTGGGCTCTGTCTGGGCCCCTCCGCTTTTCCAGACCGCTGGAATGTAAGTGAAGGGGTTTGGATTTCCACGGGAAATATCCCATATCCGCTCTGCTCGCCGTCCTCCACTTGTTTCGGGTTTCCGCTCACGTAGGCCCCTACCCTCACAGACGCTCCCCAGGATCACAGAATAAGGAGCAGATAAGGTCGTCATGAGGCACTGACTCCGTCGGATTAAGTCCATAATATCCGCATTTGTACGGCTGTCGGATTTTCTTCTTTGGAAGAATACGATTTTCAGGCTGGATAATAAAATATGAGCAGGATTTGTACGAATGAACGGCCAATAATAATATTTTGTCAACTACCAACGTTGTGCGATACCAAGATCATAACCTCTCCTCTCCGCTATTCAAGTGCAGTTGATAGTTGATTGTTAGTTTGTTGATGGCTGAGTTGGTGATCACCTGCAAGATGAGTGAGTGATCGTGGAGTTTGAATGATAAATATTATAGTGGGTGAAAATTTTGCATTTTTAACCTCAAATTCTGATTCAGCGCCCTTCGAAACCCCCTGGTGCCAATTTTCAGCTTGAAATTAATCCTGGTTCGCCCAAAAAAATGCGTTGAAAGGGAGTGCTTGACGTTATTTCGGTTCCGCATTAGGGGGTCCTGCCCAGGCAAGCGGGGTGTTCTTCCAGGTGTCGGTGACGTAAATTAGGTTTAAATTACAATACCCATTTTCGGTAACTTTCAATCGACGGATACCCCTTATAAATAGCACCTTTTTGGAAAGCCGTCATAATGTTTTTCCAAATTACCCTATCGACCTTCCCTTGGGCTAGTATATTTGTATCTATTATTTTTATAAACAATAATCTCCGGCGATAAACCTTTTTTTATAGATTGGCCTAATCGAAGCCCCTGAGGACTCAGGGATTAACTAGGTGGGATTTAACCAGGATGTAATATTTTGTAATCACCTCAAACAATTATTTTCGATACAACGTATTTTGCTGATGCATGTTATCGAAGTTTGAGATGAGCGCTCACGCTTCATCATCGCTTTCCTAGGTACTCATGATATTTTGTGACTGTTTTACATCGCTCGTTATAATGAAAGTTTTTAAACAAGCACTCACCTTATAATGTAAGTATGCTATAATTAGATACTATTCGAGTCTTGTTAACTAGTTGTGGACAATTTTGATATAATTCCACTGTGTTTTGTGGGTTTCAGATCAGTGATATCCCGGAAATGTTTGCTCCCTGGTGATTTTTGAGAGGTGCGACTTCTCACGAGTTTGGAAAACTGAGATATTATATTATGAAAGAAAAAGATATTATTTATTAAAACTGTGTTTATATGCTATGCTACAACTCATGAACGAAAACATCTTGGAGGCCTCACCAAATTGGTTTAGCAAAAAAATGATGATGGTAACTCAAGTAGCTACCTCCTTAATACCTATTCATACTCCTGACAACTTTCACAAACAAGACTAACATACGTACCTAGGAAGGTACACCTGCCTTATGACCAGTTTGGCCCTTTTCTCCAACACAGTCAGTTGCCAGTGTCTGATTATGCCTGAGTTAATAATTAGGTCGGAACTCGTAGATTATATTGGTTATGATTAACCTCAAAATGAATTGAGAAGTTGGATTGACACAATTGTGCTCACCTTGTGGGAAAGGCGTTGAGGGTGGAAAATCAAACATAGGAGGTAGAAAAAAACCAGCACCGTAAAAATTAATTATGTATTGACAGTCAAACCAGTACATCAATTGACAAAAATGACAGTATATTGATGGTGTATGAAAACCAAATCAGTAAGTAATTAATTATCCAAAATAACCTGAGAAATTGATGAATAGGTACTATGCGAAATAAATAATAGCTACGAAGTAGATACAACAACTCAAAGAGGAATTATTATGAGCGCAGCTTGCTCATCACTTCGCATCCAATTTGTTGTGGACACTATTTTGGCAATGGCTAGACAAGTAAGCCATAGTAAAAACCATGTACATTCAGTTCATATATAAGTAGATAGTATTAAATCTAATGTCAGGTGAAAATAAATAGTTTATGAAAAAATATATTAGTACAATACAACTTCAATATGCACAGTATTTACATTATTTTATAAAAAAGATATTTTACTTGCTTAGTTTTCTACACTAAACAGTATCAGAGGAGAAGTACAAAAATACTTTTTATTTTCTAACTTTGGTAATCCAAGCTTGATAAATCTTACGTTGATGAAATTCATGCAGAAAGTAATCACCTGACCAAACAAATCAAAACGGCTGAATCCATTCAATCAGATCCATCGGTAGGGTCGACATTCAAGTCATGAACTAAAGTTATGTGTAGGTACATTTCACTTTTACAACCCAATACATCCTCAAGTTGATTGTACATTCTTACCTCTCGGCCCGAACTGAGAGGAAAAGTATTCCAATCTTCCTGAAAAACACTCCTGGTGTGCACCTGTTCACCTTTGACTTCGACTATATCTATGTATATGCATGGTGGAATTATTTACAATTTTCTTATCAGCTACGTTTGAATTATATTACTGTGATGACACAACATGCTCACGATACAAAAAATATGCACACAAAAATGAAAATAATACTGTGGGTAGATAGTGGAAAGAGGTAGAACAAATTATGCGTAAGAAAGTGCGAAATGACAAAGCGCCGAACGAATAAGTTTCATTTCGTTTTAATCATAATTAAAAATAATGTAGTAGTAAAATCATTAAAAAATGGACCCACAAGAGATGTCGATTGAAAGTTGGAAACAAATAACTACCAGATTATTTTGACAGCTGACTACCACAATCTTCCCAAGCCAGGACAAAATTATAAGGGAATGGAAGAAAAATGATATTGGAATCGCAGTTTTTGTTATTTTATTGCGTGGCCTTTTCGATAACAATCGTGGACTGTATATCTAGAGGTAGATAGATAATAACAATGTGATGTAATTAAATCTGCAATGCTTAATAAGAAATTTATATTTTTTGACCTCAATGAACAATATGAGTGGGATGGGTAGGTATAAATCATTTGAGATATTCAGTTAACTTGAATACATGATAAATTATCATAGTTCCTACGCAGTTATTTGTTTCCAGACACAATCGATGTTCCATATTCATATTGCAGCCTAGATCATAGTCTGTTGATGTGTTGTGAGTCCAATGGGGTAGTTACATTATAATGATGATACCTGTAAAGAATTTTAAAAAATCGAGGCATTGTGGCGCCATCCGTGAAGGGATTATATACCGTAGTGGTACACTGAGAGTAATATAATTATTACCAATAGGACCAGTACAAAGTAGGTAAAAGAACCGATGATTATTCGTGAAATGGTTGGAAATTACTCCATTATCCCGTAATTTTTGGTCGGTATCATCACAAAACGTCAAATACGTACATATAATTATATCGCTGTCGTCCGTTGCGACCAGTCAAATGGTCTCCTAGTACAAATAGCAACCAGCGGACTTCTAGTTCAAAGGAAGACAAACATAGTCCCGCACCGCACGCAGTTCAGAGAGACGTCGACTAGAGAACGACCCAGTTCTGACAACAGTTCTTATCTATCCCCGAGCAGCCAGCCTCCAAGGTGATGTGACCAACCGCATTGGCCACATCAGCCTCGGATTTGACCTGATCTCAGGAAGCCAGAACTTGAAGTTCAGGGTCTTTGGTTATCTCATCGATGGTCGCAATCGACACTTTCTTCTCGGGTTCAGAGTACATCTTCTCCCGCTCTGCCAGTCTTTTCTCTTCGTTGGTGTAATAGAAGGCTGCGTGATGCCTGTTGTACAGGAGACCTGCCACGACTGCTGCCATGGTGATGACCAGCAGGGCCACTGCAGCTCCCGCAGCGATGATACCCAGCTGAGCGTTGTGGGTTAGCGCCAGTCCAGCAAATCCTTCCTCTTCCCTATACCCTAACCCTGTTCCGCACCACCCCAGCGCACTCACTGTTAATCCTTCGAACCTTCGTCCTTTCAGATTTTGAGGCAACGAACAAACAGCGTCTTTAACCCATGTACTCTCATTTACGCGGCTCAACATGGGTGTTATGTGACACAAATCACAAGCCCAAGGGTTGTCATCGAGATGCACTTTCACCTTTTCTAAACGCACGACTAACCTCTCATCCAACCCATGGAACTTATTCCTTGAAATGTCAATTTCCGTCAGTTTGCTAACTGGAGACAAAAATTGGACCGGCAGGTGAGCCATTTCATTTCCTGACATGTTCAAAAACTTGAGCGAATCTAATTGCGCTAGTAGTCCCAACGGAAGATCTTGAGTAGTATATCCCAATTCAGCAATAGAAAGCTCTTTCAGTTTGTTAATAACTTGCAGCACATATTTGAAATCAGTTATATCAATATTGTTGCTACTGATTGTTATCATCCTAAGTGTTTCCGCCATGGGTAAAACAGTAGTGGGCTCAAGTTTATCGAGTTTGTTGTAGCTCAAATCCAGCTCTATCAATGATGTCAGATTTTCAAACGCGTGGGTCGTTACTTTCGCGATTCTGTTTCGAGCCAAATTGAGCACTCTGAGCCTCCCCTGAGAACTGAAACTCCTCTCAAGAATCACCGGGAAATGGTTGCCGTCCATATGAAGCACCTGGAGTTTCTTCAGGTCGCGGAATTCATACGAGTCCAAATATTTGAATTCGTTCTCGCCGATATCCAAATGCGTAAGAGAAGAGAGAAGGCTATAAATGTGAGGGTTCATCTTCCGCAACATGCAACCCCGACAGGAAAACGTCCGAAGATCCTGAAACAGAACGAAACCGGATATTTTTATTGAAGCAGTGATGAAAATATAGGCGACTGAAGTTCGATAAAACCAATAGCACACTAAACAAATTTCATTGCTCTACGTGTTTCGATCAGCCATTTATGAGTTCAAATTAGGCCACGAGCTACAACATAATCAGAGGTGGCTTTGGTATTTGATTCGAGGTCAAGTGACCTAAGGTAACCAATGAAGTGGAATTACAAACAGGGCGTGAGCGACATGGTGGAAATAAGTACCTAGATACAACTGCCAAACAAGAAAGGTCCTTAGTGTGCACTTGAACTAGGTATATATTATGGACATCCAAAATTGATCAACATTTGGTCAATACATTCTTGTTGGGTGACTAGTTGGGTCCGGGTGAAAACCCAAATGTCAGTCATCCGGGCAGTCGGCCTCCACCTGAGACACACTGGAAGAAGCTAGTTTTTGTAAATAAAAAACTGTGGTAATCTAAAGGTAATATTTTTTGAAAAACGAAAAACCTACTTGATCCCTATTATGGATTACCACTAGAGGTAGCTGGATACGCCGAATGAATTGATGAACCTTTGGAGTCGAGTTTCAAATCAACCTACTCATAGCTAACAGTTAGTCCTATAGATATTATAGGATTCTGAAATAATTCCACTAGTAACTTTCTCTCTCTCTTTCTCACTTCCCTATCCCCGACAAACCCTAATGAACGTAATATGAGTTCTAAAACAATTATGAAAATACCCAAAGGAATTGGATTGCAATATTTCAGTTAATGATTTTCTCCCTTTCATGCAATTTCCTTAATTTTTAAATTGGACTAGATTACAGGCTTGGCAGTGCTTAAGG
>JAEMON010000003.1:3918669-3929429 GCA_030264115.1 Lygus lineolaris | reverse complement strand
TGAAACGGATTTCCATAAAGAAATTTTCAAAAATTTGCATTAGGTATATAATTTTGAAGCCATTGCAATAGCTTCATTTTCTTCGAAAATTTTCTATAAGTGTTAAATTTCAGGAATCGTTTTAGAATGATCTGAAACGGATTTCCACGAAGAAAATTTTCAAAAATTTGCATTACTGAAATTTTGAAGCCATTGCAATAGCTTCATTTTCTTCAAAAATTCGCTAATGAACTGCGTTTTTTCTCAACCTACACGATAAATCCATATTAGTAACCAACGAACATGAACACATCAAATTAATGTAATATTCGGAGAACGTAATCGAGTCACGCTATTATGACTTTTTTATTTTTTAATCATTTTTGTATTATTACCTATTTAGTTACTAAGTAAGTCAGAAATCCATTTGGGAGGCTAGCAATTACAACGTACTGATGTTATTAATCTCTTAATGTAATTAATGTAAATAATCTCTAAATAGTACTTCACGCTTCCTTAGCACGGTAGAAAAATTAGTACGGTGCAGTCTACTGTATTGTGTAAGCCCCTTTGCTCAACAAACCACAGGGAACTCAAGGACGAGGAGGATTCCCTTGCACAAGAACAGGATAGAACTCAGAAGGACATTAAGAACGACGAGAAAAACTTCTGCTACGTGGGTTTTAGGGTTTCCAACCCGCGGACCACAATCTTGGCTGAATTATTCGCAATTTCAGCGGGAAACGCTCTGAAGCTCTCTCATCATTGTTATAGATGGACTAGTTGAACGAATTATTTTATTCAAAGTTCTTAATAGTTTTTGACTAGATTGTGTAGTTAGGTGGGGGTGGAATGGTATACAGGGTGTTTCACCTATGTGACTGACACAGGCCAGGTATTGATTCTACAGGTAATTTCCAACAAAAAGTGTCTTTTAGAGTTTTTTACGCCACGTACTTCATCGGCCACAAATCCTCAGCTTTACAAAAGCGCCGCAGGTGTTTATAAGCCACTGTACGGTTTGAAAAGAAAACTCAGGCATAAACCTCACCATGATCCAATGGTCTACGGTATTTTTTTATCGCACCTTATTGAAAAGTGTTTTACCTACCAGTCGAAGATAAACTTCAGCAATGTTTCTCATTCTCTTCGTTACCTCAGCTCAGAATGCAGCCTTTCCAGTTACTGTGGTTTGATCGCATACCAGCTGCCACAAGGCCAAATGAGTTACTTATTTCACTTACTGCGCTCACCCACCCGTCACTACCTCAAACTTTCCTTTTCAAGGTAATCAGGCAATAGGTCTGTTCTGGAAACGTTCTGTTTGATTACGTTTGTCAACGTTTGAACCCTCATCGCTATGGTAGCTCCATGTTAGTATTAGCCTGCTCACCTCAATTATAGGTAGGCAGGTAGTTAGCTAGATATTATGTATCTATTTTGTTTCATCACTACCGAAGGTAGGGAAACTATGTATTCGTGAAAGAAATGAAAACAATTTGTGTCCTCGAAATTCAAAATTTCCACTTGCTTTTTACTTTTCAGAGCTTTCTGAACAATTTTGGTTCCACGTCTGCCTGTCTGTCTGTGGTCAATTCCTTGTTCCAGGCAAAACTATATGAAGTTATGATCCGATTTTGCTGAAATTTTCAGGGATTGTGCGGGTTAGCCCCCTGACGATCCCCAATCAATTTCTTCGCCGACGGACCACTAGTAGCGGGTACCATGCGCAAACGTGAATTCCCTATGAAACCCCGTTATCTCATTTCCTAATTGTCCTATTTTGTTCAAATTCGTAGGGTGGTTGGGGGCTGACTCCAAGACCATTGCCTATGAATTTCGTCACGACAGGATCATTAATAGCTACTGCGGTTGCGCAAACATGAAATTCGCAGTCACAGGCATAACTCCGGAACTACCCTAATGATTTTGGTGACATTTCCAGGGAAGGTCCCCTATGGATTTCATTGCCGTCGGCCCAATAGTAGCGTGTGCGCATGCGTAAACGTGAATTCCTTGAAACAACTGTTTATCAGTTCCCAATTGATTTCGCTCAAATTCGGGAGGTAGTTATGTGGTGACAATTTTCCCACTAATTTCGTCACGATTGGATCAGTAATACCTACTGCACATGCGCAAACTTGAAATTAGTTTTCATAGGGATAATTCCGGAACTACCTACTATTTTACCAATGTCGGTGAAATGTTTACGAACTGATTCTATACGTCCATGTTATAAGTGAGAAAGCTCTACTGCCCACCCAACTTGGCAGACGTTTTTTCTTCATCGTGTAGACGAATTATTTTGATCAAAAATTTTCCTAAGGAAATTATGCTGCTTTAAAGAATCTAACGATTTATTTGTGGATTTCCCCGTTTGATATACCCGCCTCGAAGCCCTCGGAATGGAAACGTCAAGTTCGTCAATTTTGGTTTATTATTTTCAATAATGAACCTTTGGAATCAAGCACGAATAAAATTTGCCCCCCCCCCCCCCCCCCCCTTTAAAATTTGATGTTTTACGTTTCAAGGTACGTAGAATCCAAAAATCGAATTTAAAAAAATCCGTCCATCCGCCGTACTTGTGTACGGTGTGGGGCCAAATGGCAGTTTTCCGACAAGAATAAGCTTTGCTCCAAATGTATAGGTAGGAAATTTTGCGCTGATTCCGTAGATACTTCTTGTTCCTATACCTAAAATAGCGAAAATTAACTGCTCAATCTTCAAAAAACCTAGAAAGATCACGTTGGTCACCATTGAAACCGCCCTAAATTATTTTTGTACAAGAGAAAAGTTGAAGACCTTAGACTTCTGCGTCGAATAAAACCAACGCCAGGTCACCAACACAGTAACCATGATTTTTCAAAGTTTTCCTTTTGCTCGAATTTTTCCGTGTTCACAACTGAAAAATCAATCTTGATAAGAACTTGCGTAGATTTTGCTGTGGACTCCACACTTAAATTTGGAGGACAAAACGAGTTCGAATGCTTCCCTGTCTTCGGTAGTGTGGAAGCAAACTTGAGAGCTGATGAACACTGACGGAGAAGATCTCCCTACCTATGGTTAAGTAGTGAGAATCATTAAAAAATGTGTTGGTAACACACATTAATTTCATAACGTTTCCGATCGGTTGTTCAAATGTACCATGTTAAAAACCTGTGTAATTCGTCAACACAACATAGTAGACAGTTATTTTTTGAAATATCACTCATTGTCATATTTCTTGATGATTAGAATTTCGTTATCATGTTCCTAAGATGAGAGGAGGAAGGGGTACGTGGAGCGGTTACCTGCTGCCGGAGTGAGTGCCATCGTGCGACTGCCTTCTCGCGTCCGTCCTCCCTTATCGATCAGCCCTGATGGACCGACTCCTTTCGTTACTGTGTCGCATCTCTGGCCCTCCTTCCGAAACAGAATAAATTCGATTCTTGATGAATGATTTGAGCCTGGCAAGAGAAGAAATCATCCAAGTTGGGTCGACATTAGATAAATAGCATCATAAGTATTTATTTATACGAAATTATTACAAACATAACCGTTAGGTAAGTACAAAACAGACCTCGAAATATCCTGAGTAGATTGCTCCAGTCTATAGCAAATCGGCATCCCCCAGACTAAGTAAATGAAGAAAACAAATGTTTTTGAATTGTTTTTGCATGGTTTTTAGGGCACTTACCTGAGGGCACAGGATCTTCAACGTCACACACAAATGGCGTGACCCTTCCGAACTTTAAGATGGAAATATTCACCAAAAACCTCATAAACGCTTTTTAATCAAATTTTTACGGTCAATTATATTTAAAATTTAACCCCTAAGAGTGCTCCAAAAATGCTTTCAAATGAACTGATCCTTTCTTCAGATATTATTTACATACTTTTTGGTTTTTTTAAATTTTTTAGAACCTTCCCAGCTTTAGTTATTATCTGGAATGACACATATAGATATAAATATAACATATTTGTTCATTTATGTGTATATTACACATATATGAAAAATCGATTCAGAATGGTCTAAAACGGATTTACATCGAGAAAATTTACATCCAAAAAATTCTGGAATAGCTTCATTTTTTTCGGAAATTCGGTGTTCAATGAATGTTGATATTTGTTGATATATTGTAATTGATGATTGTTGACGTGACACCGAGTCTCGAAGCACCACGCTGGACCCCAAATGGAATCTTAATACCGCATTTCGTTAATTATTGGTTTTTGACGGTTTTTTAAATTCAATTTTCGGTATCTAAGTAGTGAGTTTGAAACGTACAACATCAAGTTCAAAAGGGTTGTACAAAAATGTATTTTTTAATGCTCAATTGTCAATGTTTTATTATTGAAAAGAATTAATTGAAATAAATTCAACACAATTACGAGTTCACAAATGATGGTAGACTGAAAGAAAAGGACCGGTAGGTGCTGACAAGCCCCAACTTATACTTCACATCAAGTTTCCTTGGAAACGCAACGTTCCGGTCGGGAGAGGTGGGAAAAAGGTTACAACTCTTGGCACTTCTCGTTGCTTCACGTCCACTCTTTAGGAATTGCGGAACTTTCTGAGCTTCACACTACTTTTCATACTTGTATCCGTTCAGACCCGAAAATGGATATTGTTGGGTGTTTTTCTGCTGCTTACGGCTCTCAAAGTAATTGCCTAGGGTTGAGAGGCGTTGGATAGAGCTTAAAAGTTGGTATTACTTTTACAACTAACTTTCAAAATAACAAGTACTTTTACGTATAGAACGAAAACGTCGAAAACCACAAATTTGCAATTATTATTTTTAACTAAAATTTAACAGCCTACCATTACAATTGTTGCAAAAATAGTTGCCTAAACTAACAAATAGATAACAGTGGTAAACAGGAGAGACATGCAGAATGAGTGGCAGGCAGTAAAAACGAAGTACATAACAACCAAGGTAATAAATAAAAGTGGATACATTTACCCTTTCTCACTAGTAATATAACTAAATAACTAATACTAAATAACTATGGTAGGTAAAACTAACCTAACATGACCTATTATGTACCTATACTATAACTACTCATATAAAACTACCTCCCTAGATGGGTAAGCTTACAACTATTGTGATGTGATAACTCACCATTTCCAACACTACTGTGTAACCTGCACTGCATTTTGTTATATATTTATTTTTATTCTTTGTAGCTCTGATGAGGCCCCTCGGAGGCGAAAGTGCTTAGTTAGCATGACAATTGGTCAATAAAAACACTCACTAATAGAAGAGCAGTTCACTTCTCCCATCAAAAACACCCTATCTATAACTTTCAAATATCAAGTACTTTTACGTATAGAACGAAAATAAAGTAGGTACCCAAAATGAACGTAAGCACGTTCACTGAAAATTACACGTCTAGTAACCCTTGACTGCCAGAAGTTAGGGACTGGGGAGCTAGAAAAATGAAAGAATCGTATAGCAGCGCAGTATCGGGAAATTGTGGGAGTGCATTAGCTAAGGGTGGAAAAGGGTAGGACACGAGGCTCAGAGGAGACATAATTTATTGTTAAACTTTCTCTCCAGGGTGGGATTACTACGCAAGTTATTTTATCTTTTGAAGCCTGATCCAATCTTGAAACTTCACTCTCAATCCATGTTATTAACAAGCTGATTCACGTTAACCCCTGTGTGGCATAATACGATAGTACCTAGTGATTGGTTGCCTGTTATTGATTTAATTTGCTTTTCGGGCGACAGGTAAACGCTGAAATCCCATTAATAGAGAGTTCACTCGAGCTCTTGATATCGAAGGTACCATACTCGATCGATGTGGCAAAAAAAAAAAAAAAAAAATCCAATTAATCACCTCATTTAAAATGTTTACAGTTTTAATAGTATTCCACAAATATCCGAATAATTCATAGACAATTCTCTTAGTTCGATACCTACATTGGGATACAAAATGGGACCGTTACACTAACCAAAACCCTGGATATTCACCCAACCCCTTTTCCTCCCTCCTTCTACTCAGATTATATCAAAACGTTCTATCTGATTCGATCTGAAGAACTGGTTTATGGAATCCTTAGAATGGTTACCTACGGTTTATACCGTGGTTTCGGGTGAGGGAGATGAAATGGTTGGGCTCTTCTAAAACTTATATTTTGTACGGACTGGTTTCGCTTGCTCTCTAGCCTCCACAGAAACTTAGGTAGTTTCATATATCTTTCTGTCTTATACATTACCTATTGACATCTAACTGTAAGAACAGGCAGAATGCAGTTTGAAACTAAGTTCCTATAACGAGGCGCAAGAGAAGCCGTTCGGACAAAACATAATTTTTATAAGACACTAAAATGTACTATTCTGAGTGCTAAAAAGCATCGGTGAATTTTGAAAAAATCTTTCCATTCTTCACATTGAGTGTGCCTTGGGTTCGATTTAATGAATGGAGACGATTTAAAATTGTTTAGAACGCGCTAGCTAGAGCGATTTTTAAATGTCATCTCCTATTTTCAACCTCTTGGACTGACGTAGGTGTGTAACGCTATGTTTAGGGGAACAGCAACCCTAAATGGGACCTATCTACCAAATAAACTGAGAGAAGTCCATGGTAACCGTGAATACTTGGTACCGCGTATTCCGTCCGCGACACCAAAATCAACTAAATTTAATATTTATTTACCTTCTACAGAGCAAAATCGTGATCAGTATTGATCAATATTCATCGAATCACGACCCAAGTTTCCTTGTGACGGGCGACGGGTGAAGGATCGTTTCCATGGTGGCAAATGGGGCGTTGATTGAAGGTCCATTATCCTTCAATTTCATCCGACTACTTGAACTCGATCCCGCCGCTCCAGCTAAGCCCTTTCCGACTTTCACATATACAGTCCTCGTTGGATATTCAGTCCAGCGCGAGTGTGCGTGCTCACAATCCTTTCAACAGAATTCAAGTTGGACCTGGTCATTTTGACTGTCAAAAATTGGTTGAAACGGTAGCAGGAAGAAGAAAACGTATACCAAGCGTACTGTTGAACTAAGAACTTGCCCGCAAATTAACTATAAGACACACATTGCAGTCAGCTAGCCTCTGCGAACCATGATAATAAAATATATCATTATTTACAATTATCCAAAATACGCAAAGTATCCGCCTGTCACATCTGGTAATACGTATATGTATCTGTACAAGATATAACCTGGTCTTCATCTGGGAAGCCTGCCCCCCACTTTGAAAGGAATCGAGAATCCGGGAAATCGATGTTTGTAGATATTCACGTTTGTGCTTGAGCAGAGGCTGCTATTGATCTGACAGGTCTGATATTTAAAGCCTAACCCGCACAATCCCTGAAAATTAGATCTAATTCGGATAATAAATGCGGAAGATGCCTCAAATTATGCGTGTTGCAAGGATCGGGAACACACTGACAGAAAAAAGACACGGAAACAAATTTGTTCAGAAAGTTCTGAAGTAAAACTTGACATGCGAGTAGGTAGGTATTTTGATTTTGGAGGTGTAACCGAATTTCACCGGTTGAAGGTGAAAACTAGAGATACTAGAGAGAAGTGAAAACAAAGATTCCGCTACCTTCCTAAAATTGAAATGTGAGTTTAATTTATCAAAAAAGTGCACGGTCGTGTTGATATTTTCCTAATTTTGGGGGCCGCGATTAGAATTAGAAACAGAAGAATGGACGTACTTTTTTGAATTATTTAAAATTGTAGGTCTAACGAAGAGCTTTTCAAAAAGGTGCTATATGATGGGTCTGAAATTAACGGAAATATACATATACGTACTTTCACACATACAAATGTATGTATGAAAGATAATAGGTATACCAGACGACGTCACGCGTTTTTTTCTTAAGCGTATTCCAGCCAAACGTCTCGAATTTTGGAGCTGGAAATTGGGATACTGGGGTTTTCGAGGGTCCTGAATCCCATTCTGAGGTCAAGAATAGCAAATTCCGACCCATGTCCATTCCTGATTACATGACGTGGCGATGTTTATTTTCGGTTTAAGCCTTGACATTTCAACATTTGCATAAAATTTCTGGGATGCACGTTCCATGATCACCAATCAAAATCTACGCAAAATAAGATTTGCGAACCAAACATTTTGGTTTTGGAGGATAAACTTTTTTTGACATTTCGCATTAAATTGATAAGAAATATGAATATTCGATGCCACTGTTACGAGATGTCAGATCGTGAAACACTTGATCGAGTTTACCATTACAATGATTGGTCAGGCGACTAGGCTCTACTCTCAAGCTCGAAATTTCCTTATAATAGAATAGCAATTTGAATTTATATTTATTGATGCTCAGTCGACTTCTGTGTTCTGTTAGTAAGCGCTAAGTGGCCACTCAAGTCTTTGAAGTAGGACCGTACTCCGTATCTCCATTTCCTCTAGGGAATCGGGCTTCTTTGAAAGAGCTCTTGAGGGTGGAAGGAATCACCCGGAGCGCCCCCAACTTCCGATGCGACCGTTGCCTTGGAGATGCCTCTCTCCAGGCCCAATTAATTCCTTTTCTCCTTCGAGCTCTATAATATCGTATTATGGCGATAAAGCCCTCATTCTGCTGATTCGTATCAGTGACATAGTGATTCATTATGATACGACAAGGTGACCCGATTTGGGAACCACGAAACCTGATGGTACAAAAATCAGGTCTAAGCTACCTAGGTCTGATCTACAAATAATAATACAACAAAGAGTTCGCTAGGTACCTACTCCTAAAATGTTTCGAATATTGTTTGAATATTTTAGGTACCTAATTTATGAGTTTATAACTATTGTTTTGTGAATCTACCCGTTTCAACATTTTTAAGATTTTTTTATGATTTTAATCTTATATTATTCACTAAATCGGCCATAACTCTCTTCATCTAACAGTAAAATTTGAAACAACTACCGTTTGTAGGATTGATGCATTTTTTTATTTCTTATTTTCTTTCTTTATTTTGAATTTTTTCAAAATGGAATTTTGAAAATTGGACTGAAAACTGAATTTCTTTTTGTAATAAGCTGATAAAAGTAAACAAGAAATACATCTTCGCCACCACTGCTCACCCGAGACATCCGCTTCTTCTCTATGGACTCCGACCAAGGACAAAGACTCGCACTCATTCCCTGAGGAAGAAGCTATGGAAGCAGGAACAAGTGAGTCTGATGACCTCCGTGCAGTTGAGAGCGACCTTTCACCACCTGATGCGTCTGTGATGCCAGAAGAAGAGGAGCTCCGGAGGGCTACAGACGACAGCCCTACTGTGGCCGCAGCGAACCCTGATCCGGGGAGTTCCCCTTTGCAGAGCTGTTCCAGGATCCATCTCACGGACCAAGTTTTTGGACCAGCTGCGGATGTCCCCGCTGCCAGCGCTAACGAAGCCCACCAGATTGGTCGAGACGTGGAAGACTTTGAAAACACCACCCTACCTTACCCCGTTCTCGGATTGCAGGGGATCCGTACCTTCATCCACATGAAATATGGATCAAGTGCCCCCATTATGGGTTTTCCGCCATCAACTACCAGCCCATGACAGAAGAACCTCTTCCAAAACCTCGGGACCCCACGTCAGCTGTACCAGAAAATCTCCCCATGTGAGAAAGGTTCATTGTAATCGCTAAAATAAGAGAAATTCAAGCCTTGATCTCGGTCACCATGCTTATGGGTGGAGATAAGGAGCTCCAGCCAGCTGGGAGATGGTTCATTACTCCAATACCTAGAGGAAAAGGAACGTGAGCAGAACCAGCTTCTCATTCCCAATATCCGCCTCTCTCAGGAACCTGCCCCAGCGGCACCACCCAGACATCACTGGAGAAGGCCGCGCCAATCGACAAGACCTACGTCTACTCCGGCCTAAAGAAGACAAATGAATCAGAAAACTTCGGCTGACGACCAGGCTTCCCCCTGGAAAAACGAGAACGGAGAGCAAGTCATCATCTCGATCAGAAAATATGCACCCTTGTTGTCTTGTAAATCCGTCTGAGAGATGTGTGTCTCACTCCTTGCCCAATCTACGCCTTTAAAGAAAAGGCACCCATATGCCTGTGAAGTAACAATCCAGTGGTGCTAGTGGGTGTCCTTTTCCCCTCCCTATTGCGACAACGTAGAGGTGTCTCAAACACCTGATACCCTTGTTCTTCAGCACGAGAGTAGTCACACAACTCTCAGACAACACCCCATAAATATTTCTTAATTCCGTCAATCCAAGAGGATTGACTTGTGAGGGGGGGAGAATGGTGTAGTACTATGACTTTTTCAGGAAAATTCAACACTTATTTTACATAAAATAAATTTATTTTATTTTACTTTTTGTGCAAAATAATTCAATCCCTATATTATGAATGTATTGTATTAAATAACATTAGGAATTCAATCCATAACAATCCTTATAAATTCTCCTATTCTGTTGTAAATAGTCTTCCCTTTAATATTCTTTCTAAATAGTATTTCCTTTAATATTAGGTTAATTAGGCTAGGTTGATAATCCACCATTGTGGATTGATTTGGTGTGTTAGATAAATTTTCTATCTAACATCCTGGTGAAACGAATAGCCCGCACACCAGCATACCACCCATAAATACCGTCGTACTTCACTTCTTTCCACTTTTGCTTCCCGCGTCCCGATCTCATCCTGTATCCTTTCATTCAGCATCCTCTCCCTCAGATCGAGTACAATCATTAACATCAATCTACAAAAATAAGAACGATCAATAATGCTTACATGGGAGTCACCTTCGCTGGCAATGAGAAGAAGAATAACTAACAACAACAACAGTAACAACACTTCTTCCATGCTTATCACCCTTATCG
>JAEMON010000003.1:3740809-3752150 GCA_030264115.1 Lygus lineolaris | reverse complement strand
ACATGTTGCAGGGTTCTCTGGGAAATTTCTACAACCAAGAAGTTACATTCGGTTCCTTTCCTCCTCTTCTGTATGGGTTTTGCATGGACAAGGATGGCACCATTGAAGCAGGGATTCGCCTCGAGCACATGATGCCGGTCTCAGCCGGCGTGTCGTTCAACTTGAAAGACCTGAGGAGAACTATCAAGTTTGAAGTGGGCGCCCGTTTTCCTGATTCTCTCAGCGGGCTCATCTACGGTGACAGAGATGGTCTGAAGTGGTTGACCAGCTACTGGGTGCCAGTGGACAGTAAAGGTGTCCTCAGAGCAATTGGCGTGTCCTTAGAAGGCGATCGAACCAAGCCTGTGGCCGTGAGTGGTGGATTAGGCCTCAAAGATACAGTTTACCAAGCTCGAATCAAGCTCGATAAGGACTTGAAACCCTCAGGTACAAACATTATAGTTGGCACCGGAAAAACATCAACGAATCGTAATACTGATTGGCTCTCACTGAGGCACTGATAGTAGGATGATGCTGAGATAAATTAACCAATTAACCATCCTGACTATCCACTTGAATTTCTGTACACACCACCTCATCTAATGAATTGAGAGGCTGAAAAAGTTTTTTCTTTTTTTACATTTCTGCATTGTTCCGTACAAAAGAACCGCATAAGTACATTATTTGACTCGAAACATTTTGGGGAACGTTAATAAATCATTTCTTTTACACGTCCTGTTATTCGTCTTTTCGTTCGAGCATGAAGTAAGAAAACGCTACAAACTATTACAAGGTTTATTAAGGTAGGGGGTTGAAAATTCCATCCCCTATGTTCTACCCCTTAGACAAGACTGGCGGTAAAGCCCAGCTTCGGGGCACAATTACAACAATTTATATACAAATAAATAAATTTCATTGTATTTAAATACAAATTTCATTAATTTTGGTCCATGGTAACTAAGGAAAGTGACGCGTACGGTGGACGGATGGATTTTTTACCCCCCTCAAAATGTGATGTTTTAAATTTCAAGGTAGGTAGAATGCTCAGTTACCATGGACCAACATTTTTTAAATGAAATTTCGTACATCACCGGCTGCCAATTACATCAGTATCCACACTTCGCAGTGCTTACTATAGAATCATCTCCCTTTCCAGGGCCAAGTATGGAATTCTATCAATATCAAAAGAAAGGATGAGTTCCTGGGCCAGAATTTTTGGATCACCCCAAGGTGTCAAATTTTGGAAATTTAGTTTCAAAAATCGCCAAAAAAACGTGTTTTTTGAGGTTTTTGGTGTGAATTACTATCTTAAACATAGAAACATATGGTGTATTCGAATCATCGTAAAATTTCTTATAAGAATCATCCACGAAATCGGTCAAAATCATTATTTGAAAATTCGCTCACCAACTCATGCTGCATGAATGGAACTTTCATTATTTGTGGTTTAGTTTCAATATTTCATCATGGAACGGTAAAATAATATAAGTATAAGAGAACTGCTCTTACAACTTGCCAAAGCACAGAGCGGATCTTCCTCATACGAGGTTCGCGCGTCTGAAAATTGAATCATTGGCTTTTCTATATTTTCAAATGAACAGTAAAAAATACACAAGTCCAAGATTTCGAGAAAGTGAGGTACCCAAGTCCAGCCTGACCTACCGTTTTTAATGTGATGCGTCAAGTATCAGCAAAGTTTAAACAAATGCGTTGCAGAACATAGTATTGTTTATGGTAAGCAATATTGAGAATCATAGTACATGAAATAACTCCATATTGGATTTTTCCGACAACCACAAACTTTAAATTTGTGTTTTCCTCAAAACTGAGGTGGAGTTGAGTAGTTTTTGCACTAACCCCGCAAGTTACTGTCTGGAAATGAATGCCAAGAATAGAGTTAGATTTGCATCGATTGTCCAATCAATTAAGTACTCTTCTAACAGGTGAGTAGATGAGCAGATAATATTACTTCATCGGTCAAACTGCGACATAAGCCTGTGACTGAGGGGTCTACTGGGGAGCTCGCTGGTTGACAGGCCAATAAGAGACAGCCGGCTGATGGATCGGCATTGTTCGCCCGGGAAGATTCGCAATAAACTTGGCCCCGTCCAACTTCTTGAGGAGTCGGGAAAGCAAGTCCTGATGTAAACTACCTCACATAACCGGGAATCGATGCGCCCACGATAAACCGCTCCTATTGGATTCCAGCAAAACGTATTAGTCGTACTTCCATCCCCGAGGTAAACGCATTTTCTACGGGGTAGACATTTCCCATGCAACTTGAGGGGTTTTCCTTCTCGAAAGTGGATGTGTGCTGAGAATGTGTAAAGCTGGTTTCGTATTCTGCCGCGCGCTGATGTTCTTCGTCTTCCCGAAGTTGTTTTTATTCACCTTTCCTTCTTCGGGTGCTCCTGAATCCTCGAATAGGCATCTGTTATCCACCCCTTGTAATCCGAACGACTTGTCGATAACCATGGGATCTCGTCTTATTTGTGCAAATCAGGGTACCTATTTTAAGGTTATAATTTCTTTACTAAATGTATATTTTCGTCAAATGTACGTATGTCAGTTTGATTTTAATCCTTTGCAGGATACGTAGGCTTTTTTGACCCATGAGGGAAATTGAAGGGGTTGCGTTGGTAACACTGCAGCTCATGAGAGCCCTGAGCCCCTCCATAAATTCCTTTCAGTTAGTTGTTGAGTGACTGCTGTGGTTCTAGTTTGACTTTTCTTATTCTGGAAGACTGAGTAGAAAATACTTTATTGTAAAACAGAACTACTACGTTCATTTTGTCGTCATTCCAAGATGTATTTTATAGAAATATTTTGTAGATCTATTTTATAAATATTTCTTTTTGTAATTTTGTACACCTACTCAATTTAGAAATATGTCAAAAAATAAGGCTGCTTTTTTATTCGAAGAAATACAAATTTTGTTTCATTAATTGAAGAAAAAAGAAATTTCAGCAAATTTTTCTACTAATTATGTTGAAATTGGTTATATTGGCTGTAAGAAATACTGTGGAAATGTTTTATACTACCCTTACATATACAGTTATAGGTACAAGTTACATTTTGGATATGAAAAACAGCATAATTCGCATCAATTAGGGTGGTAGGCCAAAAAAGCCTACGTGTCATCAGACACTGGAAAATTTCAAGTGTCATGCAAAGGGCTAAATCACGCTCGACCAGCTATAGCGATTTCGATGAGGTTTTTTCCGGCACTATGGCAGAGCTCCTGGAGGGGTAAGCCCATATTGAGATACCCTATATAGGTAGGTAGGAAGGTATGTCTAAAGTCTACAGAATGTGGAACTCTCGTGGGTAGGAATTTTGCATTTTGAACCACAAAATCTGATTCAGCGCGCCTGGTACCGATTTGCAGCTTGAAGTCTTACCAGAATACGGGTTTAAAGGGAGCGCGCGACGTCATTATTCGTTCCCTCCAAAGATGGGAGCTGAGGGTCCTGCCCAGACAGGCGTAAGGTTCAGTAAAGTCAGATTAAAATTACAACAGTCATTTTCGATAAGTTTCAATCCCGGATATCCCTCAAGTAGCACCTTTTTGGAATGCTCTCACTAAGATCGTTCCCACTGTCGATCCCAATCGTGCATGATTTTATTTGGTATGTCGGTAGTTGGTAGGTATCATGCACTCAAATACTATGAACTAGTTGGTATTGAACTGAAATTCAAGATCTACGTCAAGGTTTCTAAAATAAAAATTAGTTTACATTTGTTTACAATAAAATAAAAATAAAAATTAGTTTACAGTTTACATTGTGTTTCAAAGAACGTTTGAGCCGGTCAGAAAATCATAAAACTAAATTTTAAGGTTTTTTAAAATAATCCTTTTTGGTCCTTTCTAGATTCCAAAGGTTTGTTTATTGAAAATAACAGAGCTACAACATGGCGAGCCATAATTTTTTGGTATTGTTGGGAATTCTTAAAATCATCATACCTACTGGATACAAAATATGTACAAATCGCTCTGTAGATTATACAAGTTAGAGATACAACACAAGTTATTATGTGAGTGGATCTATTAATATATTTTTCTGTGTGACTTGAAGCAGCTGGGGAGGTGCCGGCAACAAGCTCGTGAGGCCAATTGCTCTGTTGAGGGAGGGGTGTGAGGCGCTGTACAACTGTACAGATGCCTTCCAATTGAGGAAGGCAGACCCCACAGGCAGAGTGAAGCCCCCTTCGTTCTATGGTTGATGTTCAGATGTTCAATCCACCCCTCTTGTTCCCATTATAACACCAATCACAAATAGTAGGAAGGTAATTCAAGGCCGTGAAGCAATACGTGGAGGATATTTATTTACTGACTGAGTTTTTAGTTCTTCACTGTGACAACCCTCTTTGCAAATCTCGAGAAATTTCCCTAAATTCAAATAATAGAGCAACTAAAACTCTAACCAAAACTAAGAATCGCTTCTACTGCACCTGAAAATAAGAGATTGATACAATAGGATCATCATTACTTAGTTGACAGCATAATCAAAATGTGCCCTTTCCCCCCAAAAGCACACTCTTCAGATCCAAGAAGTCCCATCACCACTGAGAACAAACCTCTCTATTATATAAGGTGGAAAGAGGAAATACAAGTAGGACAGATGAGAACAATACAATTATAACTAGACAAACTCCGCAAGGCTCCCCGTAACATATATATTCATACTAGTACATATCTAATGACTTTCAAGGGAAAAGGAGGACTATATAATAGTATAAACAAGTTCTGATGAGTCCTCAGACAAAAGCGCTCAGTTGACATAAAATGATCCTGATAAAATAATAAAACAAGAGAATGTTGATTCTTATACCAGAATTTAAACAGTTCCATTCATGCAGCATGAGTTGATGAGCGAATTTCCAAAGAATGATTTTAACCGATTTGGTGGGTGATTCTTATAGGAAATTTCACGCTGATTCCGAATATACCAAGTGTTCCTATGTTTAAGATGGTAATTTACACCGAAAATCATAAAAAACGCGTTTTTAAAGCGATTCTCGACTCTAAATTTTCAAAATTTGAACCCTTGGAGTACTCCGAGAATTCTGGCCAACGAACTTAACCTTTCTTCTGATATTATTGACAATTCGAAATTTTTTCATATTTTGATCTCGATTCCTCGGTCAGATATCGTCACATATATAAACATATAGATATACATGGTACATATAAAAAATTGTTGCTTTTCAGGAATCGTTTCAGAATGGTCTGAAACGGATTTCCATGAAGAAAATTTTCAAAAATTTGCGTTACAAAAATTGTGAAGCCATTGCAATAGCTTCATTTTCCTCGAAAATTCGCGAACAGATTTCAGCCAAGAATTAGCCTAATCTTCTTACTTCACATTCAACGAAGAAGAGAATATTTTTTGAACTATTTCAAGTCAATCTCCACGTGAATGAAATCAAGGAAAAATTAGAGTAATCAGAATGGTAGGTATGTTGTATCCTAAATTTTGCTTCCTCACTACCGAAGGTAGGAAGCTACCTATGTAGTCGTGCAAGAAATTAAAAAAAAATTTTGTCCTCCAAAATCAAAATTTCCACTTGCTTTTTACGTTTCAGAGCTTTCTGAACAATTTTGGTTCCGTGTCTGTCCGTCTGTCTGTCTGTCGGTCTGTGGTCAATTCCTTGTCCCGGGCAAAACTATATGAAGATGTGGTCCGAATTTGATGAAATTTTCAGGGATTGGGCGGGTTAGCTCCGTGACGGCCCCCTATCAATTTCATCACCATCGGACCACTAGTAGCATTTGCGCATGCGCTAACGTAAATTTCCTGAAACTACGATTCCTCAGTTCCTAATGGACGGATTTTGCTCAATTTTGGAGGGTAGTTGAGGGCTGACTCCATAACAATTACCTAAGAATTTCGCCACAGTTACCAAGTGATGGCTGCTGCGCAAACTTGAAATTTGTTGTCATAGGCATGCTCCTAAATCCGAAACTATTCTACCGATTTCGTTGAAATGTTTTATAAAATTGATTCTATACGTCCATGTTACAAAAGTGAGGAAGCTATACTGCCAACCCAACTTGGCAGACGTTTTTTTAGTATTGCTAGTTACGTACAGATATCACGACAATTAATCGATATTGGAACTAAGCATTGGCGGCTTCTGTATAGATATCAATGAGGGGGCATTATGGGAGAGCTATGTAGAGGAGGTATCCGTCCTACAAACCACGGAGCCCTCTCTCGACATGTGTTGTTAATGGTACCAATTACGCTGGGTGATCAATCGACCGGCATCTGCGGTGTTTATGTTCCTTGACCTCCACGATGATGAAGTCGCGATCTAGGTAGAGCATGGATCCACGTGGTGGAAGGCGGTCACGTGGCGGGGGGAGGTGAGTGGTGACGTAGGTGAGTGAAGAGGAGGGGGGGGGGGGGAAGCCTGCATTAGGTATGTAGGCAGAGGTACCTATTAACGGGTTGACACATCAATTACCGTGAAGTGGGTCTTGTTCAGTCAATACCGATTTGCGACTGGATGGCACTTGGATAGATCCTGATGCTCATATACGCTCGTAAGATCAGTGACCTTAATGACGACATGTCCTTCCTATTAGACCATGTAATTGAGTTTACAATAGTTCGAATTCCGCGCAAATCTGTTACGCAACACTGCTGACGGTACCTACGTTTATAATGTAGCGCAACATCAATACAATATGATTAGCGAATGATGACAATTTATTCTCTCTACTACCAAAACTCATTCCAACAAAAAAATTTGGCAAATCTTGAAGTACCACAGAAGTGCCACAGTGGAAAACCCAAAACCACTATTATTATTTTTATCTTAAACATAATTAATTACCTATTTAGAGACTATCAATTTGTAACGTTTCCTGTGGTCTAGCTATTGGAATGAAAGGGTTAGAGAACATAATCTAACATCTAATTATCAATTAATAAACAACCAATGCGTGCAGGAACGTAGTGTGTGGATTTATTCAATAAGAAGTAGACATCATCTCGATGAAAGGTAGATAGGTAATGTGGGTAGATAAATATACTCAACTTCTCCGTGGGAATGGGTATGGTGCTTCCGATGAGCTGTTGGAGTTTGGAGGATGATCGTGGAGAATGAGCTGATATGGCTGGAGAATCCGAGTATCCTGTATCTTCGAAGGATTGTAATAAATTAATGTCTCTCACAGTAATTTACGATAGATGGGTAAAATCACCTTTTAGTTCTCCCAATCTCGAATAGAATACTTTTTCCAAAACGGAAGTTGAAAGTTGAAGCTTCCAAAAAACGAATGAAAAATGAATCTGCTGGTCGTAGTGGTCGTTTTTCGTTGGTCCTCATTTCGCAGCTGGCTCATGAGGTTGCTGCTAGGAAGATCGTGGAGGCGCATCTTGTGTTCGGTAGGTAGTTGTATCTGGCTGATCTTCCCTATTAGGTATGATAAATTAGTAGTTGTTCATTACATTCACTACCCAACACTACTCAACAACTATCCGCACAACCGTTACAAATTGTAATTTTCAATAATAAGAATATAATATTATTAACAAGTTTATACATACCAACAGCTGAAATACTAAATTAATTCGTTATTCATAGTTTTTGAATGTAGGTAATGCGGGTGACTAAAGGGCAACTTGACAGAGATACCAAAAACTACAAGTGATACGAAACACTGAAATTATTACAAAACGGTTTATTATTTTTCTGTATAGATCGCCCAAAGATCACATTGATACCAAATACCTTCCTACCTTGAATATATCGCAAAGTTCAAAATCATTTTTCGGGGACAATCATTAGGCGTCTACTTGTAACCATTATTATCACATTCACTCACAACGAAATTAAGTAACTGTGGAAGCTTCTCCAAGTAAACAAGATACTTGGTTTGGTGAAATCGAAAAATTATGCAAATTATTACCAAACGGTTTATTATTTTCTGTATAGATTGCCCAGCTACAAAGATCCTATTGGTATAAATAGTAAATACCTACCCACCTTGAATATATCGTGAGGTTCACCGTCATTTCTTGGGAACAATAAGTAGGTAGTACCTACTTGTAATTATTATTACCTATCTGAGGGTTGTGTCGAGTTCCACGTCGACCTTTCTTCAGCCCATCGGAAGTTTCGAATTTTATGCAATTTTCAGGGATTGTGCGGGTTAGGCCCGTAACGGTCCCATATATCAATTTCCCCGCCATCGGATCACTAGTAGCGCAAAAGTGAATTTCCTGGAACCCCGGTATCTCAGTTGCTAATCGACATAATATATATTCCGCACATATTTGGAAGGTAATTGGGGGCTAACTCCAAGACAATCACCAGTTAATTTCGTCTCGTTTGGATAAGTAATAGCTACTGCGCAAGCGCAAACTTGAACTTTGTTGCCATGGTCGTACCTCCGGAACTACTCGACCAATTTCGGTGAAATGGTCAGGGACCAGGACGGTTAGAACTTAGAGGGTCCGCTATGAATTGTATCACCGTCGGACCACCAGTAGCATGTGCGCATTCGCAAACGTGAATTTCCTGAAATAACGATTTCAGTTCCTAATGGACCAATTCCGTTCGAAGTGTAGTTCAGGGCTGACTCCAAGACAATCACCCATGATTTTCGCCACAATTGGATGAGTGATGGCTACTGCGCATGCGCAAACTTTAAATTTATTGTCATAGTCATAATTCCGTAACTATTCTACCAACTTCGCCGAAATGTACGTTAACTGATTCTATACGTCCATGTTACGAAAGTGAAGAAGCTAATACTGCCCACCCAACTTGGCAGACGTTTTTATGATAGATAAATGCATAGGTTTTGCGTCAGTAGAAATTTTCCGTTAGCTGGTTCACTTTTGAATGACAGGTATTCTTAACCTTTGGGATAAGATTTATAACACTCCGCTTATTTCTACCATTCCAAGGTTGGCATCTTAATGTGGGTAGGTAGGCACTAGGTAAGTATTTTCTGAGACATAAATCACCATTTATTGGATGTCTCCTGTTTCTTCTACTTTAGGTTTTAGTTTCGATCTGATAAGAAATGAACTAGAACCCTGTCTACCAGCTATGATAGGCTTATAAAAAGGTCCACGAGTGACCTGTCTTTCAATGTTCGCAGGCGCTAGTCTATCGTTTATCGATTCCGACAGGTAAGAAATACTTCTTGTTGTTTTCAGTATGCATATAATGTAAATATGATTATGTTGTCGGTATGGATGGGAATGAAGCCGAACAAAAACTTTTTCGTCCTGCGACAACTTTTCAAGATTAACATTTAAGTGATATCATTGGTGGATTTAAAACAATACAACGAATGAGCGTCATTTGCTTTAAAATTTGCTTAATTGATGTAGGTACATAACAGTAGAATGAAAAACAAAAGTATAATGTTTGATACAAACTGTAAAATATGGAACGGAAATTGAAGAAAAAACTTGACAAGAAGAGAATCAACTCTCGTACCTACATACACTAGCCCACTAGTACTGATAACTGGTGTCAAACCTCACAATATAGTTCTGAGTGCACAAATCACATTAGTAAATGCCCCTAAACTTTAGCTTAATTCCTGAGACTTTTCTTGTTGAAGAAACACTGATTAGGAACAGTGCCTTAAGGTACCATTGGTGTAAGTTACCTAGAAAATAAGGTAGTTGGGGGAGGTATTCAAAATTTAGTACCCGTTATAATAAGCAGTCTCCACCCCAACAGAAGTTATGCAACCCTCCAATTAATTATCGTATAAAATAAAATACAATTAAAACACCACCACCGTAGGTAATACAATATTGGGATACAATAATATTTATATTGTGATATTGATTTATGAAACGAAATTTGAGATGAGCCACGTAAAATAACGCTCTATAGATCTACACACGCTACAACACAATCTAACGTTCTAGCAATCTAATTAGGACAGTTGTTATGAAATTCAGAAAAAAATATGTCTACGTTCCAACGCTGGTAATAGAATATAGTAATTTCTACGAATTAAGATCCCTGCTTGTGTAACTATTATTAAACAAAACATCTACTTGGGGTGAGGGTGGAAGTCAACGCGGCTTCTCCCTTATTCATTTTATTGGTCATCTCCTCCTACTAGTTTTGCTGACAAGGAGATTAAGGAAGGGTAGAAAGGTGGGCATGCTTTTGTCAAATTTTTTAGTTGTTATCCATTACATTAGGTATTCATTGGTAGGTATTCATTGGTTTACATTGTTATTCATTTCTTTGCGGTAATGGCTGAAAACCTTTCGCTACTTCTTGCTAATTTACATTTTTTAAACTCAAAAACGCCCGTATCCCCCAGATTTTTCTCTCCAGTACATGAAAATAGAAGGCATGCCTGGTAACTCAAATAAAACAAATAAAGTTTTGCAGAGAAATAGAGAACAAGAGGTAGAGAATTGGAACTAGGGAAACCAAACAACAACTATATACTCATGTACCAATGCATACCTAACAAAGGCTTCCTACCTCATGTACTGGATCACAACTAAAAAATTTGACAAAAGCGCCAACCTTTCTACACTTCTTTAATCTCCCTGTCAGCGAAACAAGTAGGAGGAGATGACCAATGAAATGAATACCTAAGGAAGAAGCCGCGATGACTTCCTTCACGCCATTACCTCAAGTACATGTTTTGTTTGTTAATTGTTACCATCGTTCATAACCATGTTCTCCTCTTTTCTGTTCAACCCTTGAGCCTTTATAAGTAATAAATAATAATCTACCTATCCTAAGCGTTCCGAAAAACCATGGCATTCTATCGAATGTGTTTGAGCTATGTCGCTTTTAAATGTCATCCCCTATGGTTCACCCTTTCAAGCTTCAAGATTTTTATTTGTAGACGCCACAGTAAGGCAATACAATGGTCAATATTGTAACAATACATTGATAAAAATAAATTAAAAGTAGATAACAACAGGTACATTGGAATAAATCAAAAATGCAACTCAAAAAAATCTTGTTACGTTATAGAGTTTAGCATTATTCAAAAGTGAACGTGCCTGTCTCATACACTGCTTGGCATCCAGGTTTCTTATACTCACAGGGAGATGGTTGAGAAATCTACATCCTGCGGCCATGGGGTTCCTTTAACTGACGCCTGAAGTCGGACAGTCGGAATTATGATGTCATGTCTCCATCTACTGAAATACCGATGCCAATCCTCCCCAGTTGAAAAGAATTACTGATGATTTTTCGCATATTTAAGGCATGCCAAGTACGTAGATGCTGGGTATTGTTAAGATGTTCTCCCTCTTGAACGACCCCCCTACAGCTCTCAGACCCATCAAGATCCGGATGGCCCTCGCTTTTGCAGGATGAAAATATCCTTTGCGAGGCTAGAGTTGCC
>JAEMON010000003.1:3674903-3685665 GCA_030264115.1 Lygus lineolaris | reverse complement strand
TACTTTCAGAAGCTTCCTTAGTTACTGAATTTCATTAAGAGTTTCATTTAATGTTTACTGTCATTTAATGATACAACTCTCCGATAATAATAATTACAAGAACCTATTTACTCATTGTCGCCAAGAGATGACTGTGAACATCGCGCTAGGTGGGTATTTTATGTCAATAGGATCTTTGTAGATTGGCGATCTATACAGAAAATAATAAACCGTTGTGTAATAATTTGCAGCGCTTTTTATTCTTTTGTCATCATCATGAAACTTCACAATCGTTTGTGTGAGTATATATTATAACATTATGTTAATTTTAGGAAGGTTTGTGGCTAATCAGCACTTGACTATCGTTTCCCTGGCTATTTTTCCCCGTCGCAAAAATTGCAAAACTGCTTCATCGCCTGTTGGTTGTTCTGTGTTGGTGCAGCTAAGTTTACGGATTCTTCTAATTCCATTGAACCCTTTTAGGCTGTAGGTGTTGCAAGAAGTGGTTGTGGAGCTGGAGTGCATTGTAGAACTGTCCAGTCTTTGAGAACGTCAACCTATGCGAAACTCCATTAGAGCGGCACCAAAACGAGTGTCATGCTGTTGGGAAGGTTTCTGGTGGTCAAAGTAGGGCATGGTTAACAATCCCAGCTTTTTGAATAGGCCTCTACAGAATTTTCAAGGTGAGACGCGAGCCATTATTCTAATAGCCAGCTTTTGGAGTTCGAGAACGGCTTCCAAGTTGGGAATACTCGACCATGAAAATATACCGTAGCGAGCCTTGGACAAAAAATAAACCATGATAAGCGGAAAGGACTGAATCTCCAAATGCAAGCAGACGAAGTTTGTTGAGACAGAAGCACGTAAATGAGAGCTTTGGAAGTAGACCATTCATATGCTGACGGAAGTTCTGCCCAGCATCAATTTCGACATCAAGGAAGCCAACGGAGGACTGAATAGTCACTACAGCATCAACAGCTCTGAGGTTTGGACATGCTCGTGTGGTCTGCGGGCTTGGAACAAGATTGTCTTGGTTTCACTTTCATTCAGTACTGGCAAATTCTGGATCATTTCAGCGCTTGAGCGTACGATACTTCTCTTCTTCTCTTCTTGTACCAGAGAGATGCGTTCATCCAAGGAGCATCCACGAACCAAAACATTTGTGTCATCCGCAAAATGAATTAAAATGGATGAAAACTCATCACAAATATGCAGTCGTCCCCAAGAGTATCCGGCAGATCGTTGGCCTGGCTTTAAAATAGCAATGGACCCAGCAGACTACCTTGAGGGACACTTGTGCCTCAATACTTCTCAGATGACAGCTGGGGACCTGACGAGCCATTGGTCTTCACCCTCCAGGGCCTTGAGTTGAGGTAAGTCTTGAACCAGTTCAAAGAAGCTCGACGTACTCCAAATCTTTCTAGATTCATGAGATTAATGACTTGGGATGCAAGGTAGAAAGTCTTAGCTAGGTCAACAAGGCAACCCAAAACTCATCGGCCCTCATCTATGGACTTGATGACATAGTCATTTCAAAGATAGCCGTGTCCGTGGATCTTCCCCGACGAAAACAATGCTGACTTGGGCTGAAAAAATCAAATGACTCCAAGTACTTTGTTCGGCTCTTGAGCATGAGACTTCTATATACTCGGACTACCACTACAACTACATGCGACTTACTACAGAATATAAATGCATACTCTCTAGTTCCTACTTATATGACCACTCACATAGGTATGAGCTAGCTTTCACATAGCTAGCTTTTATGAGAAAATCAAATTTTTTCTGCTCTTGTATTGTTATTTGGAATAAACTGACGCTGTTAATATAAAGAAAAAAAGTTTATCGTTCTGGTGTGGAGAAAATTCTGAATAGAATCTCAGCTGTTTGAAAAACAGGCGGCATCCCGAGGGCCCTTGAGACACCCGGTTACACGTCACACTAAAAGAACCACTGAAAGAGGATGTGCTGAGATCACACAGGGAGCAATGAAAAAAGAATGTACTCGTATTAAGATAATTGAGTACTATTAATTAATAAAATATTAATTCAATCAATTATGTAATTAAGTTAATAAGGTATATTCCCACCGATCTGGAGCTGAAACAGTGTTGTTTTTGGAAATTTTCCATTTTTTGTTTTGTTTGGTTGACAGGCATGGAAGAGTTCGGCCAATGACAGACGACACCCGTTTCAACGTAACTTTCCCGCCATATTATAATAATGAGAATTTTAATAAATAATTTACTAAAATTACAGATAAATTATTTTTGCTCTACAACTTCAATATTGTTTCTTTTAAGCCATTACCTTTAGGAAAAACATTTGATGGCAATTCTCCAATGGGGAATATGAGCTACTACACAACATAACTAATACCTAACTAAGTAACTGTTCGATGGTAACTATGGAAATGTGATGCAGCACTAATTAATAGTGTTGATAAAATTGTGGATTCTGGATTGTAGCGTACATTTATATTATTATCATCAAAATTGTAGAATTTGCTAAACGGGTGAGTGGTTATGTACTATAACACCAGATGGTTGTCCTTTCCATCAAGTGATGATAGGGATCTACATCCCAAAGATTTAGTCTGTACAATGTACAGGAGGGTCACTATACCCAACGAAAATACATCTTCGGAATCTTTCATTTCAGGGCACTTGAAGGCACTAATGGGCCCTGATAACTACAATAGATACCACTTACACTATATTATAGTTCGAAGGGAATGTTCAAGATCCAGGTTTGTGGCTCACCCATCGCCAGCTCAAAGTCAAGGAAGCTCAAGTCAATGATGGGTTCAGCTATTTGAAGAAAAACCATCGGTAGGTACCAATGTTTAAAGAATAACTTACTGAAGTTATTGAAATGAAGTTGGGTGCGCACTTAATTTTGTGGAATCGCACAGAAAGATCTGGTGTTACAATAGATTTCTTAATTGTTCTATTCGGTATCCATTTGGTACAGATTGGCTCAGCCCAGCTCCAAGTTAAACCAGCGAAACCCTCAGATTTTCCGTACTTCACAACAGTCCTTTACCATGGTAGGGGAGTATGCGGAGCGACTTTATTCACGAGCTCTCATGCCTTCACGGCCTGCCATTGTCTCGTGAAAGATCCAACGATCCCGTTCAAAGCTCCTCACGTACTTATAGATGTAGGAAGAATCGAGTTGGATGCAGGAAATGAGAGTTCGCATCCGACCGGACAATCTCGTTTTGCACAGATGATCAGAGTCCATCCAAAATGCGAGAGTGGCCAACGGTCCATGGTCTACGATTACGGCGTTATCAAAGTTGAAAAACCTTTCGATTTAAGAGATGGTTACACGGAGGTGTTCAATATTTTGGGACAGGGCAATGCTGTACAAGAGGTTATAAATGACAATTACAACAAGGATTGTTACAGTTTGGATTTTAAGACTTTGGAAAAAGATGGTAAGCCTTGGAATGTTGGTGGTTTAGAGATGAGTAAACTAGCGATTCATCATGCTGAGATTTGTAGAGATCTCTTCAAGTACAATAATAAGGATGTTGATTTTTTTCTTGATATTCAAGTCTGCACTGTTAGTAAGGAAGTAGTGGATGCAACGTTCTTCTGTGGGTTACCTGATTATGGAGGTCCACTGGTATGCTTCAAAAGTGGAAGTCTTAAAGAAGAAAGAGTTTTCGTAGGCGTATTGTCTGGAAGAAATCATCACTATTGCAAACCGCAAAGTATTCCATCAAAAAAAGTCCCAGAGGTCTATGCAAGAGTGGATGCTGCTGTAATGTGGATCATAAATGAATATCCTGATCTGTCTACGACTACAATAGCGACAACGACGAAGGAAACGACTACTATGGGTACGACGACAGCAATGGCTTCCACAACAGTCAAGCCTGAATCTACGTCTTCTGGTCCTGGTCCAGGTCCCAGTCCTAGTCCTAGTCCTGGTCCCACCTCTAGTCCTGGTCCCACCTCTACCTCTACTCCTGGTACAGCTCCTGGTCCTCCTACTCATCCTGACTATGATCCTTCAATGCCTTCAACAATTCCGGACGGCTGTTGGGCGGACGACGGCGAACCACCGACCAATCACTTTCATCCATTCCTCTACCCCACGGTTTCCTTCTTGATGAAATGTCTCTTATCATAACCCCAGCTGGTACCTAATACGGAACATAATTAATTTATTATACCATCTCGCAACAATGGCATAAAAATTTGAGCTATATTGATGGCATGGACAGTGATGTAGGTTTGATGGATCGCATGAATGTTCATATACTCAGCAGCACAATCGCGTAAAAACTGTACTAAACTATTTCGAAGGAATTACTCATTCGATTTTATCCCGACACATTCTTGTTCGCGGCGGTCGATGTAGACGTATCCTGTTCAGATTATTCTGAGAGAATAATTCCGACAGAATTGCGGGCGGAAAGAGCTCCAATCATCCCGCAGCGCTCAAAATCCATTGTTTTTTTCACGTTTGTGGTTTCGACAATGTGAATTTTGAGCTGCGTTGGAGCATGCCTAGGGGCATTCCAAGGCCTTCTTCCCACAGGTCTCTTTTCGTTACATTCTGAGTCTACCAAGGGTGGCGGAAGTTATACATAAATGTCCGTTATACCTACATCTTCTGCTCAAATTTGTCTGTGGACGAATTCTAAACGTTCCGAGAGTCAGCAAATCCTTGCCTCACACTTCACAACCCCCACAATCTGGTTTAATCTGATTTCGATAAAAATTTCATGGATTATTTGAGTTAAGCCTTAGGTGGTAGCGAGGTACTTTATGTATATGATGATTGCATCAAACGGGTGAATGGTCATCATCTAAGCAACCACACGTTTATTTGTATACTACTCTACATTATTAGTACATACCTACTCGTGTATTTCCAAAAACACTGATTTCTCAGCCTCCACTGACCAGATGCTTCTGCAACTTGGAGGGTACTTGGGGGCATTGATAAGCAAACGCATTTTTAAGTGTACCTATACTTCCGTTTTCAGTTGTTAATGACGCTCTGACCAATCCATGCCTCGATTTCACCCATACTTACCCTTATAAGCACTTGAGTCTCCAGAATTCAGTAGACAAACATGTAATTAGAGTGAAAGAATACACAGAAATCAAGTATTTTTGAATTCTTTTGAATTATATTTGTTTTTCAACTCTCCAACGCGCTAATAATATTTCGTTTTGTTATGTAACTTAAATTTCATTCTGGTAAGTACCTGCCAATATTATGTCTCAGGTTTCGTATTCATGTTGTTGATGAAAAGATCAGTACCTGATTTGGGATATGAAGCTGTGAATGACTGCGGATGATAGATGTTTGATAGCTCTCAAATATCATTCTTCTAAATAATATTCATACACAGAAGAATCATCAGGTAGGTACCCGGCCATTCGTTTACGACAACTGCTGTATCATAAAAACCCCAGAAAATACCTATGATGTTTCAACACTCCTTGGTTTCATACACAACTTGTCCCTCTTGGCCACACGCATACAAGACAGCATAAATGAAGTGTACATAATTCATAGACTTGTAAAGACATTCGACAGAAAAACACTGCAATGGTATTTGGCAGCCCAACGCCAGGATCCATACGTTCAATAAGTGTCTTTCTATTACTACACTGTGTGCATTTGGTTCCGTACGTAGCTGGTGCTCCATATACTGTAAATCCGAAGGATTACCCGTACATTGCAACTGTGCTTTGGAAGAGGCGCGGTATTTGCGGTGCGACTTTATTCAAGACCAATCGCCTCATCACAGCCTGCCATTGCCTCGTAGAAGACCCGACGTCCTATTTCCAGCCACCGCACAAATTGAAGGACTCAGGGACAGTCGAGGTGGATATGGGTAGTGAAGGGGCCCGTCCGAGCGGACAAAGCCGCAAGGCGATAGCGATCGAAGTCCATCCGAAATGTGAGAGCTCAAATAAAAGCATGTTTTATGATTACGGATTGATAGAAGTGGCAGAACCCTTCGTTCTTACGGAAGGTTCCATAGTGGTGGTGAATCTTATGGAACAGAAGGCTGCGATGAACACAGTTTTGCTAAGCGGGGGAGATTATTATTGTTTCATGTTGGATTTCGAAGTGGTAAACAGGAGTAGTGCTTTTGATCTGGGTGCTTTACTACGATCCGATTTAACTTTAGGAACCATTGATTATTGTCGATACCTGTTCGGTGTGACTTTTCCGAATCATGCCTTTGACAAGAATATCCAAACCTGTTCTAAACGTGGGCCTAACTCACCATATCCTTGTGGAAAACACGATAGCGGTGGTCCAGTGATATGTAGTGAAACTAAGAGTTACAACAATAAAGTATTCGTCGGTATGTTGTCTGGTCGGCACCATCCGTATTGCGACAAAAATGGTTACAACTCTCTTCCGGAGGTTTACGCTAGGATGGACGTTCCCTTGGAATGGATGTACGAATGGGTGCCTGTAACGACTATATCTCCATCTACGGTTGAGACAACTACGAGTAGTCCTGCTCCTCCTGGTCCAGGTCCTGGCCCAACCTCTGATTCTACTCCTGGTCCAGGTCCTGATCCTCGTCCCGATACTGATCCTTCAGTGATTTCAACAATTCCAGATGGCTGTTGGGTTGATGCAGATGGAGAACCACCCTCTCATTACATTCATCCTTTTCTGTACCCTGTTGTACCCATTCTCACTAGCATGTATCTCATCGTGAACTCAATAATACAAAACATCATGAAATAGCCTCTGGAATTGTGCCTCCCATCAGACGCATCAGCCTGATGTGTGCTCCTTGAGGTCTTTGCTTTATCAGCATGAATATTCCGTAAATTTCTTATAGGTACATATAATATTGTGAGGTAATTGATGTCCACTCCCATGTGATATGAAAATAGTCGTGTTTCATATTAATATGTTTCATTATTACCTACTTTAATTTTGATTGTCCAAAACATTTTGACGGAAATATATTATTAGTAATTGCTGCAAATAAACCGTTTTTATTATTCGATTGGGTATGGTTGAAGCGTCTTGTTGAGATGGTTCAGAAGCATGATTAATTTTACTTTAGCGTGGAACACGCTTTTTGCGGCACCTAACTAACCAGCTGGCATGGAATTATGAGAATCTGGCAATATTTGGCCCCTTTGTGTTTTCAAGGGTGGGAAACAAGAATATGCAGTCAGAATGGACAAATTCCCACGGAAAAAGGAAAAAACTAAGAATTGCACGAATTTTTATTTTTGAATTTCACTTCAATCACAAAAGCCTCTCATTCCCGCTGTCAGCCGGTTTTTCAACTGCACTGAACAGATCCGAATTTTTTTTAAACTCACACATTGCACCAAGAAACCTCTTTCCACAAAAATTGGAATGAACTGATGATATATGAGTCGTATACACTATCATCAGTATGTATACATGTAATGCACTTTGGCCGAGTTTTGTGCTGTTTTCCTCTTTATAATGACTGAAATGGCATATCTGCACCAGGTGGATCGCGAAGGATGTTGTTGTTTTTAATTTATCTCACTCAATACCTCAAGAATAAGAGGGAAAAGTCCGTTCTCCGGACGACTCCGGACACGTCGAGAAATCGTTGTTTTTTGTAAAAACCACATTGAAAACAAAGTTTTTCAGAGAAAAAAGTTTACGCTTTATTCAACGCTCTTTCCCATTTGCCAAGACCCAATCAATACAAATTTCGTACCGTTCCCATGTTTACCGAAAAAATTCATTAAAATTCCTCATTTTGTGCTTGTTTGAAAATCCCTCATAAACCTGAGTTACATAGAACAAGTTTATATATATAGTTTCACAAGTCAAAATAGAAATTTAGAAAATTGCCCAATGTCGCGGTTTTTGTCCGTTTTGTCCCACTGTGCGGTGGAGCGATGAGTTTTGTTACGATTAAACGACTACGAGAATAATTATAAATAAATTATGTAATTCGTTGATACCTTGACAAACGTACTAGGAACTCTCACATTACGTCATCTGCATCCAGACAAGGACGTTCGAAGGAAGATTTATAATAATAACGATGTTGATTATTTAGAAGAATGAATACTGTCTCCCTGAAATGAGGTGTCTCTCGTATAACGTGGAATCCTCCAGTATTGCAAGATTTCTCGTTGGATGGAGGCCAACTGGATTTCTTCTTCGTGAAAATTGCCTCCCATCTGGGTCCTTACCGTAGGCCGTTGACGGCAGGCAATATTGTTGTACAGACACGCAGGCTGGCCAGCAGCTTTGGTCAGAGTCAGTTTCAATAGTTATTCTCGGCAACTCCCTAATCCACCACTCCTAGCCTTCCTGGTTCAGAGATGATTCTTCATCAGACCAACTGCGATGTTTTGATTTATTATTTTCAATAATGAACCTTTGGAATGTTTTGAGATGGGGGCGTACGGTGGATGTGATCATTTCAAGATCACAGTTGAGTCTCATGCTTAGAGACCGGATTTTCATGCAGCATTAGTGTCCCGAATACGCCGTAGAACATGTAGTAAGAACCAATAAAATATGCGAAAATATGTATGAAAAAACAAGTAAATTCCGGGATTTGAAGTGCAATAGGGACTTGAAAAAAGCCGCTGTACTAGTATAATAATTTTGAATTACATGTTCATAATATTACAGTTTTTACGAATTCTTAACGGACAGTATAATATACATACCTAGCTGTAAAATGTGCGTTTTGAACCAAATAATAGCTTTTGCAGAACAATTAATTCTTTATATGAGAGACATCTGATGGAAAAATTGGTTCTTTTTGTAAGTTTACGTTCATAAGAACGTAAAATACGGGACGTTTATACAACAGTTTTATCTGAAAAAAAGTGAAATATTGGACTTTTTATTTAAAAAATGTAAAAAATGCTACAAAGAATCCATCCTCTTCAATCCAATTGTCATATAATCTCTCCAATATATTGCTGTGTTTCCCAACAACAAGCGAATACTAAGAAATATGTAAGCCACCATTTCAGTTAGGTATTCCACGAATCGTTCCGTTCCTATCCCTCTAGTTGCCTCAAATCGCATTGCATAAAGATGAACTTGACCCTGAAGGAGGGGCGGAGAACCATTTGTGTGCGTACGTACATACGTACAATTCTGAAACTTGAATATATCTAAATTTAAGCAGCATCACGAATTTCCCGCCGAATATGCATAAAACATGCATCTATAGTCCAAATATGCTAACATTAATGAAACAGAGCATCCACTCAAATAACCGTGCAATTTTTAGACGCCTCGGATGAAGCAAGATGAATATGCAATTGCATGAAACTCCGGTCTCGTGATTGGTTCATCTCACGAGCAGGTCACCTTCACAACGTCCCTGTGCGAACTTTGAAAGCCATGAATGTGCAAAATAGCAGTTTTGAGAAAAACGAAGAAAACCGATTTCATTTTTCTCACCTGGTTTTTTATTCCATGTTTTCTGTAGTTTTGCCCGTGCTACCAAGGATGGCTTCAGAATTATTGTCACCTTCATGGCGGTACAAAAATAATAGAACACTTGACACCTTTTTCTCCATGCTATAGTAAAACTCTAACGTCACTGGTGATTTAAAACTCTGTAAATTATTACACAACGGTTTATTATTTCTTGTACTGGGTTACCATCTCCTTTTTTTCGTGAAGGGAGGATAATGTGAAAAACGAGGACATTGTAGGACATATTCTTTCACGATTGGGACAACATACGACGACATTTTCAAAGAAAAGAGAACAATACATTTTCTGGAGTGAAAATGATAGTAAGTAATTTTTGAAACATTAGAGGTTACATTATTAAACAAGTTATTTCATTTACGGATTTCATTCAAATATATATTTGTCATGATTATTCTCCTTGCTATTCATTTACTTTTAACCTAGGTAAGTATTCATTTGTCCTCTGAATTTTAATCAATGGGCGTTTGTTGTAAGGAATGACACGCACCTGGAACAAAGCACTGTATTTATTCATTTTAAAAATAGGTAAATCAAAATAAGCCTTTTGAAGGTAATAAACTTAACTCTCGTGGTTTGTACTTAGTCAAATTCCACGTTCAAATCAACTATTATTATTATTATTATTATTATTATTTTATTTTTAAATTAAAAGAAATTATTTGTCATTATTATGTCTTGTGGCTCCCCACATTTTGTATTTCTGAAAATTCTGACAAAAATATCGTTACCCATCAACCGGTAATCAAAGTTGGTTGGGAGGTACCTATTGATACCTAAAGGGTATTCTTGATCTTGTTGTTGTTTGTAAGTTTACAAAAATATCTACGCATTCGTGAACTTTTTATTTGAATTAACGAAGCTATGATATAAATAGTTGGTAGGTTACATACACAATAATTGGCACATTTCTTCTATTTCGACATGAATATTGCTATATGTCAGACATATTCATGTAACAATGTATTCCCTTAAAGCGTTAATCCTACCTGGTTTTTGTTTTCAAAGGCTGAAAGTAGAACAAATCCAGAAATTCCAGAGATTAGGGAGGACTGTAAGACTAAGTGTAAAACGTAGGACATGTCCTACTAACACTGTTCCTGGAAAGATAATCCATCCGAAAAGATACTAGTGGTATAGTAGAATAGTTAAGTTAAAAATAGGTGAATACATCTCTATGGGTCCTCAATCATTTTTCGGGGACAACGAGTAAGTACCTACATGTAATTACTATTATCCGAGAGTTGTCACATTCATTATAACGTAACGGTATAAGCTTCTCAAAGTCAACAAGAAACTTGGTTTGGTGAAATCGAAAAAA
>JAEMON010000003.1:3583287-3594333 GCA_030264115.1 Lygus lineolaris | reverse complement strand
ATCACTACCTCTGGGTTCGTCTCGAAATGAGCCTCCCAAATAAACCCACCAGGTCCTGATGGTGGTATTGGGTAATTCAGTTCCAGGTATCTACTCGCCTCTACCAGGACTGTCGTAGACGAATTTAGGGGGAGCTATGTGGGGGATTTCTTTTACCCCAAAATAATGTCTTTAATAAATTCGTACTCCCCGTAGCCCGTATGGTTGCCCATATGGTGGTTGATGCAAGTTGATGGTAGATCGCGCCATTGCCAACCAAGGAGGGGGTTGACGTGACCACTGCCCTTCTCGCGTCAACCGACCGGTCCGGGAGGATACTGTATGTCCGCAACATCCTCGATTTTTATATGGCAGCTGAATCCTGGCTTCGGCTATGGATCAGCTGGAAACTAATGCAACCAATTTTCCCATTCCTAGTAGGTATACCCATTTGTCGGTAAATTTATTGGGTATTGCATAGTTAGGTACAGCCTAAGTCTTAAGTCAGTCTATGTGATACATTTAGCTGTGAATTAGGCTGAGTTATTCCATGATGGAGGTAGCGTGATTTATTGATCGACCCTAACAGTGATTGGGGAGAAACAAAACTTTTTCAAGAGAAGTAGAAATGCCTCGCATTCGCATTTGAATGGGGGAGATCTCGTAGTCGTAATTCGCAGGAGTCTTCAGTGTACGGAGGGTGTGTTTGGGGATGTGTTTTGCGCTGAAGGGGCGCTCTGAATGCTAATTTATTTTCGGGGAGGATAAAGATCCAGCGCGGGACGTGTGGGTGTTGGAGGGTAATATTTCTGAGACTGTTTTGAGTGGGGGGGAAGCTTTGTGTTCAGCATGAAATCAAAAGGGGAAGCCGTGGGGAGTCCGGGTCGTCTATTCTGCGCTGGAAATATATTTGTTTCATTGCTTCGTTTCCCAACGTCATTCAGTGCCTCCTTCTGGCTGGTTTCACACAGCGGTTCCGGATTCCCGGATTATTGTCCCAAAGCCTCGGTTATTTCCGGTCTTCGCACTTCGGGAATTGTTGATCAATGGTAGGTGTAGTCGTCTGCCCAAAGTTATGACACCCCATATAGACTTTTCCTATTTTGAAACCTACAGATAGCTGCTCTTCTGAGCTTATTCACAGTAAACAATTTAAAATTGGGTTACCCAACGTTTGTTTTTCAGCATGGAACAAGCTTTAGCTATTAATACCTCGAAAACGACACATTTATTCCAATATTTCATGAAATAATGTCAGGAAGTTATAGCGCTACCGCAGCCATTGGCATACTTATTACCTTTTTCAAATCTATGAATATTCTTCAGATGGAGGCTCCGGGGGTCGGCTGAAGATGAATGGCAGACCCTTGACATAACTGAGTGAGCTCTGGAGCCATTTTCTTCCGTATTCAACTTGTTATCCACTTCATTAATTTCGTTGACTCCTATTGGAGCAAAGGGCCTCCTCGGGTAGTTCTATTCATTCCGTTCAGCAGCAGTCCTCCTCGCCTCTGGGAAGTTTAGCCGTCCGAGTCCAGTTCGTTCTATATCGACCTTCTCCGCAGGTCTCTCTGGGTCTCCCTCTTCGTCTTCCCATCCCCCTGAGGATTCAACTGCAGAGCATCTTTTTCTATAGCACCACCTAGCTTCCTGAGAATGTGCCAGGTCCACTTAAATTTTTCCTTTCATATTTTCAGGTGGATTGGGAATTGGTTGATGGATTTTATTCACAAATCTTCATTGGTTATTTTTTCAGGCCACCAAATCCCCAGTAACCTTCTTAGGCAACGGTTAATGGATGTTTGGAGTGGGCTATAGATTCTTCCACCCCCCAAGTTTCACTGCCATAGCAGGATGGACTTAGCATTGGTGTTAAAAAGCCGTATTTTCGTTTTCTCAGGGAGTTTCTGTTTCCCACACTGGATGGAGTTGCAGGGAAACCCCGTTTGTCCTATATGGCTTTCTACATCCTCCGCTGTACCATCCTTCATTGTGACTTCACTTCCCAAGTAGACGAAAGAGTCCACTTGTTCAACAATGACCGCAGGACAAGTGGGTCAATGCTTCTCTCAATTATAATAATTTTCTTTGTTTTGCCTATACGTTAATCCTGAGGCCAACTCGGCTCAGGGCGCCTAAGTCGCTCTGAAGATCACAAAACCGCTGCGCAACGAGACAAAGATCATCGCCGAAGTCGAGGTCTTCAAGACTTTCTCCAAACTCTCACTGAATTTCAAGCTTTCCTCCACCAAGTGACGCTCTCATTTTACTAACGAGAACCACAATGAACAGAGTGGGTGATAGTTCACAGCCCTGTTTACCCAGTCTCGATTTTGATGGGTTTGAAGACGTCAAATGACAGACCCCTTCATCTTTGCAGCTGTTTTCTCTTGTATTCAACCTACAATGCTGAAATTTGATAGGGAGGCCCCCGGTGGCTTCTGAAGACAAATGACAAACCCAAATCACTGACAGGAAATTATCATCTAGTTTCTACCCTTTCTTCCCAAGCAAATCCTTCCAATTCCTCCGCGTATTCAGCGAATAAAATATTGAGTGAAAATATAACACTACACATTCCTGGCAGTGGCTCTCTTCCACGTCAACCAAACTGACTGTTAGGAAGCGCTAGCCTTTGGGATCTCGTCTTAAATTTCTGTCTGCTTCTCTCTGGTGTGATACTGCCTACTAGGTAAGTGGTTCGAATCTGAACATGTTCATTCCATTTTCATTCCCACTTCTGCCGTGTCAGACCCCTGCAATCTTAAAATAATATTATATGTAGGTATCAGCGTTCTCGTTCTTCAGAATTCTACAACTGATGTAGATGTATAAAATATTAGAAACATGAGTGTGTGGATGTAAACAGCTGGATCAGAGCATCCGCAAGATCCAGTTCTGCCTCGTGCTCAATTTTTGGTATACTAATATATATTCTTTGTTAAATTCTTGGTATATGCATGCATTTCATTCTGCATTAGTTTATTTTTCAATTCATTTTTTTTTATTCTTATTTTATTGGCTTCAAAAACAGGTTTATACAGCTGAAAGAACAATGTAACTAGGTAGGTAGATAACATGAACTAACATACCAATAATTATTGGAATCATATTGTTCACAGTAACTTAATGAAATCATTACTATAATTAAATCATAATAGTTGGAATCATATTGTTCGCAGTACTATAATGAAATAATTATAGAAGTGTGTAGATATCTGCGTCGTTTTCGGACAGGATGGCATCCAGATTAAACAGGCTGAGAATTTTTGTATGTAGTTCTCGCAGAAGAGTAAGTCCGGCGTTGTCGTGGGTAGTGCACTCCAGAATCACTCGTTCTGGTGATTCGTCTGATTGGGAGGAAAATCGGCAGAGAGGGGAGTCGGTGTTTCCGATCGAAAACTGAAACACATTTGTGTTTGCAATGGCCCGTTGCGGAGTCGATAGAGTGGTCTTGGCTCCCCTAACGTCTGCGACTAAATCAAACTACGTCGAGTTCTTGGTGGTGGAAAGAGGGCCTTGTAGCGGTTGCCAAATGTAGGCCTGGGTGATGCTTTCTCCACCATCCCAGTATCTTAGACCTGACTGAAGGTGTTAAGTCCACAGGGGAGTAGGTTCGGGGCGGGTTTGGTTTGGGTAGCGTGGCCGCTTCGTTTGCTTCGGCGTCAACTACAACGTTCCCTATAATATTTGAATGGCTTTTAACTTTTAATATTGCAGAAAATCACCTTCTTTCCTCCATTTATGGTTTCGTGGGTCTGCTGAGCTATAGCTGCTAGTTTATTTTACAAGGCAGGTTTCTATCTATCTGCGGAGATCCTATATAGAGCAGGTTTTGTGTTGTTGTGAAACAAATGCAGTAAACACTAATCAGGGGGGGGGGAATCAAGGGTTATTGGCATTTCGGAATCACAAGGAACACTAAATATTTTATTTGACGACTACTAAACAATTCCGGTAACTGGTAATACATTATGGCAAATTCCTAACGGTAAGTATGCAGTCCTCAAAGCTGTCTGGGCTAAAAACCAGCCTTCCTGTGGCTACAACCCCGATTTCACTTGTAGTTGTTTCGCCAGGGTGTGGATCGCCTTGTCCTGCCTCTCCCCTGGTACCCCTCAGCTCCTGTCATCCCCTCGACCCCCATGAGTCTCCCTTCAGCTCTCACTAGGGACCCCTCCAGCTCGACCCGGCTTTCAACTGACAACTCCCCACGCCATGAATTACGCGAATAAATCCCACTTTTGCCGGTCCCCGCTACACTCGCTCACTCTGACTCTCTTCCTCTTCGTGTTATTTACTCTCATTTTCTCTTTCTCTCTCTCTCACCCCCTCTACCCCCAAAAAACGTAAAATCACTTTTTTTGTTCAAATCCCACCTCCCTTCTCCCCTTCTAGCTTGTACAAACAGGCCAATGCGAACGTGTAGGGCCGGCAAATGTCGTACGTGAATTCCCGTCAAAAGTCCATTCCGTTTTTCCATTTTTTCCCTTTGAAGGGTGATTTTTTTTTCATCACCTTCACTCCAACACCCTTCTATTCGAGGGTATCAGGGTTGTTGGCCGCGCTGTATAGAATCACTAGGGATTCAATGTGTGAAACAGCGGGTCTTGCAGCTCTTGATGGCTGATTGGTTTTCTCCATTCCTAATATTAAGGTCACCCAACGACGAGACTGCAACAGCAATACCAATGACTGGTGAAGAGCTCTTGATTCGTAATCATTGTTAGGCATCCTCTGACGTCATATCGTAAATATTCCACTTTCTCGAGAACAAGTTAAGGACATTCCTTGGGGCACCGGTGCTGATGCTTCAATGAGTGGCGAAGATATTCCACTGAAAAGTTGTGGGTTCCATCACGTTTTCATTGGTTGGAAAGTAGCCAGGATGAGGAATACTACGTACCTCTCCCAAACGCACTTTTCGCACCCTACATATTCCGAACTACCTACCGAAGGTAGGAAGGAACCTATGTATTCGTGGAAGAAATTAAAAAAATTCAAAAATTTTCACTTGCTTTTTGCGTTTCAGAGCTTACTGAACAATATATTTTGGGTCCGTCTCTGTCTGTCAATTCCTTCTCCCAGGCAAAACTATATATTATGGAGTTATGGTCCGAATTCGATGACATTTTCAGGGATTAGTGAGTCAAACTAAGCGGAATTTAATTTGTAACTATCTACCCTACAAGCAGATGCCTCGTGACATGGATTATGACCCCCAGCCCATATTTACCGATTTGTTTATTGGTCTCAAGTTACAAAAATTGGGTTGAATTAAAGAAACTCATGACCCCCTGCCCAGACACATATCCATGTCAATAATAAATTGTAGGTACTCACAGAGGAACTTGCTGTACTCCAATCTATTGTTTTTAAGGAAATCTCAAGAAATGGAGCAAAGAGTATCGTAATCACACGAAACTCAGGTAATATTGTTGCTGATAATAGATCATGACCGGTTCTTATGGCTTACCTCGTGAAGTACATACCTAACTGTGCCCATCTCTATTTCAAACAATACAGCAGCTATCTTCGCCTCAACCCTCCTTCATCTCAAACTCTGCAATTTCACGCCTCTCTGTAAAAATATGACTACTTTTTAATCCACTCCTTATTTTAATATCGTCACCAGTTTATGATTTCAAACGTCAAACGACAGCCTCTAACTCAATTAGATGATAATAGCAGTTGGTTTAAGTTTTAGTTATAATGTTGGGCTAGTTGACGCTCGAAACACACCCGGCACCGCCATTGTACCAATAGAAAGGCTATCCAGTGTTCTTTTTTATTCGTATTCTTGTCAATACCTTCCAAAACTGCTTTGGTTGATTCCACTATAGATGGTAAGTATTCTTGAAATAAGCTCAACTATGGGTAGGTGAGACATTGTTTGTCGGGTCTCTTTCAGGGATACTTCCAGTGGCGAGGGCTTTGGTCATCGCTAGATGCGGCAATGACAAGAGAAAATAGTGACAATAAATCAAAAACAATATTTTTTCCATGTTTGGGGTTTATTTGGAGGGGGTGGAGGTCGTGATGTGAGGCAGGAGATCCAAAATGATGAACGCGCGCGGGAGAGAGGCCCCTTTAGTTGCCCCCAACCCCTCTGCACCACAACACCTCAACCCTTTGGCTAGGAAAGTGGAGGTGGCGCATCTGGGCTAGACCACTTGATAGCCTGAAGGAAAAGTGAGAGGGAGGTGGTTGGCTGTACCAAAGTAACTTGTCTCAGATTCGCACCGTTCGGCGGATCCCGGTTATAGTCGGTTAAGCTCGGCAACCCTATCCCTGACCCGCTTCTGCATCCCCCCCACTGGGTCAGATGACGGTATTTCGACCGTGCGCATCGTTTTTTTTTCCGCCCGAAATCACGTATTTTCACAAACACCAATGAGACAGATCTATGTACTTGAGTTGGTACAGCCCACAAAGGAAAGTCATCGGTGAGTTTTTCGTGATCCGTATAAATCCTGAATTAAAGAAGAATTTTATTGAGAAATCATTGGGACATTTTAGATTTTCAGGGAAAATTGGGTATTAAATTCGTTCCATATTAATCGTAGGCACGGCCACAAGGGTCATAAATTTGATCCTAAAAATGCTTTCAAACTGACGACTGAAACATTTTCACATACACCTACTTGCGATGACTCAGAAAAAAAGTCACGCCTCGCCTCTGGATACTTCATACCTGCTCATGATGATAATGATTATTTTGAATTTAGTATTTTTGTTCCTGCATCGAATTTTATGGCGAGTTCAAGATTTTGATCTGGTATTTTTTCGCTAATGATGTTGTGAAAAGTCAGAGTCTGCTATTTATTGTGGTTCCACTTTAATGAAGCTATAAAAATCAGAGGGATTTGAAAATGTACGACCAAAAATCAAACACTATACGACGGTTTCGAAATGAAGTTATTGTTGTAATCCATCCAGATTCGAATTTGTAAGCGATCGCTCATAGGATCCCAGTGTCTTGGTAGATATCTACTGTTGTGATTCGAAAAGTTCACTCTATTCTTCGGCTCGTCCTCGGTTATGAAGCTTCTCTCGTTTTTGGTGACTGCGGGAGCGATCGCGGCTGCTACGGCTGCATCGTACGACGCACCTCCATCGTCGTACTTTCCCAACAACAACATCAGCGGTTTGTCCAACATCATCGGGAACTCCAAAAATGGTCTTATGGAGGGCTTCAAGATCGCCATCGACGCCGTGTTGGAAGACATCCGCGAGTTCTTTCTTCACGTGAACGAGACGGTTCACGAGGTCATAAAGAAGTTATTCAAAGCAACGCTGGGGAAAGTCTTCCTTCAAAATAATCGGAAGAGGTGAGACCCAGTCAAATTATAAAACGCGAAATTTTCAATGAGTATTAGGTAGCTTCTGAACGTACTAGAATACCTGCAAATACATTGTGTATTCACATGGGTTCATAGTACTATGTATAGTGTCTCTATTCAATGCTAGCTGGTTATCCCGTGTGTTGCACAGGATAGCTCAGTTTTCAGCTGGTATCTTTAGGTTGTGCATAAATAATTACGCAACCCACTCGTTCCACTAATTGAGTTCCAATGCGCCTCGGTGTCTCGTCCAAGGGGACCCTCGAGCCCTAGACTGGGCAAAGTCAATTATCGAGGATGGGGATCAGTGGATTTGAACAGTTCCTTGGGTGATTTCAATGTTTGTGCCATCTTAAGGTTTAAACAATTAAACCATTATCCATTACCAAGGACGATGCCCAACCCCCTCCACCCTGAGAAAATCACCTTTTGGAAGAGCGTCTATCAACCAGATAGCGTTTCAAAGCTATTTCCCTAGTTTCACACAGTTTGGATCACAGATGCCCAGGATACCCAGATTCACCCTCTCTCCCTCTCCAAAAACTCTTGTTTCGGATCGAAAACGAAAACAAGGGTTTTCCACCCGATCGGACTGAGATTTAGAGTTAACGGAATTGTACCCCATGCGCCCGGGCGTGATAGCTAGAACCCTTCATTGACCCCACCCCTTCCCACAAATCCATTATTTGGGCACTGATGTGAACGTGAATTTCCCAGATTTTCATAGTTCATAGTAGTTTGAATCAAGTACGGAGGCTAGAATGTTTAGAAGAGGACCTTAGGTCCCCCCCCCCCCCCCCACATAACTCCCTTTAACGTGGATTCAAGCATATTAATATACGTAATATTAGTGCCTATATATATAAGTATATTTGTGTTTATGTCATTCCAGACGATATCCGACCCTGGAATGTTTCTTAAATCCGAAAAAATTTCAAAATGTCAATAATAACAGAAGAAAAGGATGAGTCCGTTAGCCAGCATTTTTGGAGTACTCAAAGGGGTCAAATTCTGGAAATTAAGGTTCAAAAAACGGGTTATTTGAGGTTTTTTGTGTGTTACCATCTTAAACATAGAAACGTAGGTTATATATTCGGAATCGGCGTGAAATTTCCTAGAAGAATCACTCGCTCATCAACTCATGGTGCATGAATGGAACTTTTTAAAAAGGAGTTACAGACACACACACACACACACACACTTACACATAAATATATTATATTAGTGTTAATAGTGTTGAATTTCAGGAATCATTTTAGGATGGTCAGAAATGGATTTCCATGGAGGAAATCATAGCTTCATTTTTTCGAAAATTCGCTAATATCACGAGGTTATAGAGGAACTTTTGAGTCTGAATTTCGGACCTCTTCGCTGCGACCAAAGAGTTATATTGTGGATACATGAGCCACTTAAGAATCCTATGAGATTCATAATAGTTTTCCATTCTAACATCAGCACCCTCAAGGTCTAGTTGGTAGTTTGGTCCTCCTCAGATGGCTTCAGGGTTCGGTTGCACGAGAAGAAAGTACGAGCAGTGTATCTTATTGCATCGTCTTTGCGTTTTTTATATCCAAGAAACTCCTCACTCTGAGATTTCTGTGGAGGTTGTTATTGATGAAGTACCTACCAGAATGCGTTGATAATGCTCTTGAGCACTCCCTTTGTCTGTTCTCCCTTGCCGTTAGCAGTAGGTCCAAACATGCATCATCAGTCCTGCGTTTTTGACGGTCGAGTTGAACCAGCCTATCAGAAAACATCAACTTCCCATACTTCATCATTGCCGGTTTCTTCTGTTTCTCTTTCATATATTTTCCCCTTCCACTTCCCTTCTTTTTGTCCTTCCACTTCAGGTGGCAACACAGTCTTTCCCACCCACATTGTGAACGAATTTAGATGATGACAGTTTCTGACGATGATGCCACACCCAATAACATGGAATTGACAGATTTGAGATATTGTCCACGAAATGGACTTCCCTCAGAAAAAACGCCATCAAATCAATAATTATTTATCTTAGGTTAATCTACTTGGTTAATTTTCAAACCAATTTTCAATCTAGAGTCATGCTTAGATATATTTTGCTGAGTCGGAGTGTGGAATGGTGCTGTGGTTCAGCACCAGAAAGAATTCATTATTTTTCGTAAGTAGGTAGGTACCTACGTGAAATTGTCCTACTGTAGACTTCATCAACCAAGTAGCTTGGCTAGAGAAGACCGCCTATGAATTTCATCGTGATCGTACATGCTGCATTTGAACTCTGTCGTCAGACCTCCAAAAGCATCCAAAATCTCCAAAAGTATTCGAATTCAACAATTTTGAGGATATTTTTAGGTATTGATTGGATTGTCCTCTAGACGGGTCTTACATAGGTACGTCCTTCTTACCTATAATATAGCATATTATGCTATGTTGAGAAGCTTGGCAGACGTTTTCCAGTAGGAATTCATATTATTAATCTACTTTTCTTCTATACTGTTTATTCTGGACTGTTTTCGAGGTAAGATTCAAGTAGGTATCCGACAGTAGATCCTGTAGGCACTGTGAGAGCGTACGCCTGAGGTACTTCGTTGAAACCAAATTTTCTGAGATTATTCAACTAAAGTATGAGTGTGGACTCTCCAAAATCTTTGAAGAAAGCGATCCTATTCACACTGCACAAGGAGGACAAAGTATCAGTTTCAAGGGGCTCATTCATGATTTCATTGGCCAAGGCATTCACGACTATAATGCTGCTGAATGGGCTGAAGAAGTGGGTGAAGGAGTGATTTTGTACGGGATACAAGCTGGATTCCGATAGGCTTTACAGTTCTTCCCAAAAGTATGGGATCGGAGACTGTGAACGAAGGGTAGCCTAATTATATTTGTATGATCAAAAAGCTGATGTAATGGGAGAATGAATGAGAAGAATTGCGGGAAAACCAGAATAGAAATGTCACCAAATTGGGAGGTACTCACATCATCAGCTGTACGTAGAGCTGTATCGCTTGCTTGAACAAGAGACGGGAAAATATTAACAAACTGATGGATCTTGTCATGATACTGTTCCCTAGTCAGTCATGATACTGTTAACTAGGGAATACAGGAGATCGGGTAACGGCATGGCATTCATACTTCATGACGGCGATGTGCACCGTGCTGAGTGAATTTAGAATCTAGAGGGCAAGCGACGGACTGAAGGGTATCTTTGAATGAAGAGGATGGTGTCTACGGAAAGGATCAGATGACTGAATACGGCTCTTAAGAAGTACGGAGGTTACCGATTCTAGGACAAACTTCAAGTGGAAGGATGATCTGCTTATGGCTTTGTTTCAAGCAGTAAATGGCTTGTTCAAGCAGTCCCTCAGTTCTTGAGCAACACACACCTGCAGAACGAAGGCGGATCCATGGCTTGCTCACTCTGGTTCTGCTCAGTTCTGGCAGCTTGAACAAACTTACGGTTCCTCAAACATTTACTCCACACCATTGGAATTTGTTTATTGGAGTAGGTATGACAAGTTCAATGTTATGCCCCATACACAATAATTATATAATCAATCTAAAAAAGAACAAATTAAGGCCAAAATCATAACAAGAGAACACGAAGCTCGGGAGAGAGCACCCCCTTCTAAGTGGGGCGGTGCTTCTTCCCTCACTCTGGAGCCGACCTTCCAGAGCCAGAGGGGCTGGTACAGTTGTAACAAAACTAACGCCCAGACAAATTTCCTCATTATACTCTTACAGTCAA
>JAEMON010000003.1:3198872-3218501 GCA_030264115.1 Lygus lineolaris | reverse complement strand
TTAGCCCCCAGATGGTCCCCTATGAAATTCATTACCAGCCACTGACGGTAGCCTCTTCGCATGCGTAAACATTAAATCCTTGAAACATCAATTTCTCGCGAACTAATTGTCAGATTCCGCTCAAATTTGGAGGAAAGTTGAGAATCGGAGATTCCATAATGCCCTCTGAGTTTCATCAAGATCGGATCAGTGGTGCCCACTGCGCATGCGCAAACGTGCAGCTCCCAGAACTCTGACAATTTTCATCCGATTTCGATGGAATTTTCAGGGATTGTGCAATACTACCTAATAATCCCTTTGATGATTTTATAAATATGTTTTATATATATACATGTTATGAATACGAGGAAGCTATGTGCCACACCCAACTTGGCATACGTTTTTTGTTTCTTTCAATTCTGTTTCATAAAAACATCTCCTTTCTTCTGTCAGATTATTTATGATCCCACCAAAACTGCCAACAGACCAAAATCAGGGACCCTCACAAACAAGTTAAGAGTCCATGTTGTGAAGTACTGGGTCTGCTGGTGCTAGGTAGCTTCACCTTTGCAGCACTTAAAAAATTCGACAAAATAACTTACCTACCTGTCTGCAACTCATTAATATCCATTTCAAGGGAAAACCTAACTAAAATTGTTGGGAAACTTCACTCAGCTGCTTTCTAACTTCTGAGGAACTTCAGTCTTCAACTGCTAACTTCAACAACCGTGACCTTCAAGTTACTTCAGAGAAATTTTCTCAACTGCTGCTACATCACCAGGGAACTTCTGTGAAAAGGGACTAATAAATTAAGAAGTGTTAAACTGTACCAAATTGTAATTTTTTCTAGAAGAGATACCTACTTACTCTTTATCGTAGGAAAAAAATAAAATAAATAAAACAAAAAAAAAACCAAAGAAGGAGTACCTATTTCCCAAGGAAATGGAAAGGTATTTTGAATTCAAGTGAGGTTTTAGGGTTGGCTGTTTGGGGAGGTTCGGAGGCCAACTGAGTAGTATGCCATTCCATTTCCTTGAAAATCCAAATGAGTTAGGACTCATAGGTTTTCGTTTTTCCATCCCTCAGGAAAACGTCACGATGTACATACGTACATAAATACAAACAAACATACAAGTTTCCAAAACGTGGAGAAAGTTGATGAGATGTCGATTAGGACCAGTTGAAGGTGGTGTTTCAGAAATTGGGTTTTCTGCTGATCGCAATACTTTCCTTTCACCTTCAGGTCGGCTGGGGAAAGTAAAACGCTTGCCGGGTTAAGCTTCTTCACTTTGGTAACTAGGCGTGGAGTGGAATCTGTATAGTAGTTCCGGAGTTATGCCTATCATTACGATGGTCAAGTTCGCACAACTTGCTCAGCAGCTATTACTATATTTCTATTGTGACGAAATTCATGATTAGGAATCGTATTGGAGTCAGCCCTCAATTACACTGCGGATGTGAGCAAAATCTGTCCATTAGGAAATCAAAACTGGGTAGTTTCGGAAATTTGCATTTGCGCATGCGCACACGCTTCCTCGGTCCAACGGCGATGGAATCAATAGGGGGCCATCAAGGGGCTGATCTACACGTCATCTGACAATTTCATGAAGATTGGACAATAATTTCGAACAGTTCTGCCTGGGATAAAGACCACAGACAGACAGATACAGAAACAGAATTGTTTCGAAAGGTTCGAAACTCAAAAAGCAATTAGAAATGTCTATTAAAGAGGGGGAAAATTTCATTTTTTAGGACGAATACCTATCTACCGTCGGTACTGAGGAATCGAAAATGTCCACTCATCGGGATAACTTCCGGCCTATCTCTAATTGGTTACTATTTTTATGAGACGGCCCACGGACGTTGCGAGAAATAAAAAATGTATCCGAGGCACATGCACATACTGACACGACGGAATTTTGTAATATATTTTTCTATTCCATTAATACAACACTCTTCCGGTCCATCTCTCATTCTGTCCGGTCCCCGGAGTAATCTTTTCCTTCGACGCTTCTTCAGGGCTTCCCCTCCACTTCTCCATACAACCTTCTCATCCTCTCTCTCTCTCTTTCTCAGCATCTTTCTCAATCACACCTTCCTCTCAATCTCCCCCTATCACTCCTTTCCTTCATCCTCGACCCGGGATAACGGAAGCCGGAAGATGAGGGTTCGAAAATAATCTTCCAGACGCTATATTGCGTTTTGCCAAGTTCTCCCCGCGCGACAGCTTAGTACCGACTTTTTTCCTGCATCACCGGGCTTTTCTATCATTTTTCCGGTCTGTGTCAAGAGTGGATTGCCGAGGGGGGAAGCTGGGATGCGTTGGGGAAAAGTTGGACTTTTATTGGTGGGGATGGTGGGTGGAGGTAATTGAATGTCATTTTGTGAGTCGTATTAGGAAACCCCTCCTGTACGAGAGCAGCCGCGGGTTTCGATTTTCCATCAATGGTAGGTTGATGCGGGATGAAATAAATTTAGGGAGGGATACGAGTTTGTATCTTCCTAATACATTTTAAAATTCAGGTGAATCCATATTTCAGGTGAACATTTTTAAGTCGGGAATAGTTGATAAGGGAACATCCGAATATATTTAATAATACTCTGCCATGTGTAAATGGCACATAGCTTCCTCGCGTCTGGTAAAATTCGAAATCAAGTTCAAAACTCTTGATTGTGTTGATTTTTGTGAGTTATACAAATATCAACATAATAGTGAACGAAATTTACGTTAGCGCATGCATAGAGCGGACCGTTGAAGCAATCATTATGAAATTGATGTGGGCGCTCAATCCCCGAAAATTTAAAGAAAATCGGATTAAAACTCTGGAAGATATGGCTGCAACGAGGAAATGCGGACAGCCAGAGACACGGAACCAAATTTGTTCAGAAAGCTCTGAAACGTAAAATTGAGTGGAAATTTCAATCAAAAAATTCTTTCGATTCTCAAAGTGAAAACAAAGCTTCAGCTTCCTTTGGTAGACTCGGGAAGAAAATTTCGAATCAGAAACAATAATACTAACGAACATCAACACAATCAAGAGTTTTAACTCTAATTTTTCTTTTATCAAATTTATGTTGACGTATTTTCTAAACTGACAAACATCAACTCGATCAAGAGTTCAGAACATACACAATTTTTTATTTCAAATTTTCCTGAACGCGAGGAAGCTAAGTAGGTATGTGCCATTTCCACTTGGCACAGTATTTTGGTTTATTATTTCCAATAATGAACCTTTGGAACCAAGCACGAAAAATTGTGTTATACTAATGGGATCTTTGAAGATTGGCGATATATACAGAAAATAATAAACCATTGTTTAATAATTTGTAGCGTTTTCGCGTTTCAAACGACTATTTCTCCTTCTTGAGCACGTTTTTACGTACTTCAGAATAAATTCGAGGAGAATTGTTCCACTTGGGCCACCTCCCTCAGAACTTCAGGATATGCCACAGGTGGAAAGATTATAGACCTAGGTATCTATATTCGCTATGATAGCATAGGTCAAGCTGTGGTTGAGCTGATTACTGATTTCGAGGCTGTTGTTTCTGTTCGTAGGTCAGTGTATGTGTTACGTCTGCAACAACGATGCCCTACTTAACCAATTAGTTTATCGAGTACCAAGTTTTAGTAATATTACCTAATCAGTACTTAAATAATAATGCAGTTGCAGCGGAAATTGTATTGGAATCGTCTTCGGACCCATCCAGTAACGCTTTTGGGTGCTATCCCCACAAAGGAATCAGGCTGTCCCACCATCGTCCTTTCCCCTTTCAAGTTCCTTCATCACTTCCTCTCTGATCTGATACATCTTGGTCATCTTCTTATCAGCCCACGCTTTGATCTCAGTTTGAGCTTTTTCGAGCTCCGGGTCCAAGTATCCAAGTGGGAGACCGAACGAGGGCTTCCTCGGTGCAGCAGGCATTACTATAAAAATAATCATTACTATAAAACTCCATTAGACTTATTTCCTCTGACTCCTAGAAGAAGCAGGAATATAAGGCCTTATCGGAGTTACACCTTCCTTACAAATTTTGTATCCTCTTATGAAGGTTTTCTGATTATATTGCTTTAAGTATCTTTCTTAGAATTTACAAGTCAATAATAGAATTATTAAACCAGAAGAAAAATTATATAGAATTTTCTGAGTATAGGAAATATAGAATTTCGAAGTCAAATTTAGTTTTATCCCTAACAAAATTAATTTCTTCCCCTTGCAAATTTTGTTTTTCCTCAATCAAATACAATTTAGTATTTTACCCAATCATATTCAAAATGTTCAGCAGCCCTCATGTCAGTAGCTATTTACCCTAAATTTGAATGGGATAAAATTAAATTTGGTTGGGAAAACAGTAAATTTGACCGGGATATGTATGCTATATAAACAGTGATACGAGACCTCCTCAATGTAAAACGTTCATTATACTGAACTCGACGCAATTCTTGAACATCGATTCTAAAGTTGGAATGTACTGACAATGATCAAAGTGTGTTCCGATTGTGTTGTTCGCATTATTATTATGTTTGATTATTCACCTGTTACTTTGTTCATTTTATGAAAATTGCGTTGTCAATAAAACATTCAGTTCCCGAAAGTTACCTACTCGAATTTTTGTAAGGAGTCGGAAAACAACCTTCACGATGCCCACTAAATTCTACTTAACTACTACTTTTCTTCTTTTTTCTACTTAAATTCCTCCTCCAGCGTCTTTTGATAAGCTAAAGATGGTACGGTTATTGGTCATAACCAGAGACGTCAAAATGTCATATTTGATTATGTCATATGTTTTTGTCATAAAATAGCCGTTTCGGGGGTAAACATCATAAAATGGACAATTTCTGAAAATAAACGTCATGAAATGAGAAAATAAACATCACAAATGTCATAGAATAAATGTCATGAAATGAAAAAAATAACATCATAAAGTTGACGTCTCTGGTCATAACGTTGGGTCTATGATGCCAATCGATCAGTTAGATCCCAACTGTCTTTCCATGAAAAATTGGCTTTATGATCGTGATCGTTCTAGATCACGCTATTGTAGTTTACGTAATAATCGGATGATACGGTAGTGTCCTTAACGTTTATAAATTTAATTTAATGAAATGACTCGAAATATTTTTGGCTTCAACTGCTGAATGTTCCAAAATTGATGATTTCTCCCAGAGCGTTGTTGTGGAATTTATGCCACATCTGATTTTTTTTTTTTTTTTTGGTTCTTCTGTTACTTCTTCTTCAAATCAGCGTATTCACTCACAATAAGGGATTGATTATAGAAAGGATAAAAGTAGATTATATTGAATATGAACATTGAACATGAAAATCTCTGTCTTACATTCGAATAACACGTCAGACGGTCAGACTTCAGTCCGGAAATCGCGTCCCTGGTAACCCAGGTAACTGAACAACTTATCGTAACTAACGGATTCACCACAGTTATCCCACGCTTAAAGGAGCAATTTTGAAATTTGGAATAACAATTGAGTATTTGAATGAAAAGTTAGAAAGAGATAATCAACGTTGTTGATGACGTCTTCTAATCCTTTCAGATCGTCGTAGAGGGACAGATGTTTCTGAGACTCTTCGTGACGATTCCGAATGTACTCCTGGATCCATTGTGACGTGATCATCCTCTCGTGTCTTAGTGTGTTGGTCCTGATTTTTGGGGTTGTGTAGGTTTTAAAACCTGGGTATTTCTCGTATTTCAGGACTGGGGCTGATGCGAACTGCTTTGTCAACTTCTGTGCGTCTGAGCTGATTCATATGTCTCTTTATTGTGTAGCCTTCGTCCAATTCTATTAAGTAGTGGAGCCTTCCTAGTACCTTTTGAACAATTCCACATATCCACATGACATTCGATTGGTAAACATCTTGCTTGTACCCTATCTCCCACGCTTAGTTTTTGAACCTTTGGTTGGGGGGCACAATTCTTAAGAGAACGTGGAGGTCGGAGAAAATCCAATTCGATTCTTACTTGAATCAGAATACCAGTAAGCTCATCGTAAGAGTCATTCGTAGGTAGGTCAGGTGCAATTGATGCAGCTACAAGTTGATAATATTTACTACCAATTGAGTTTAGCAATACTCTAGCGCGTGTAGGAGATTATACCTATAACAATCAAACGTTACATCTCTTCGTGGCAGATTTTCGATTTTTTTGAGTGATGACATGTGAAAGTAACTACCTACTACAAATTTAGTAGCATAGAAATGAAACTCTTATTGGAATAAAAATCAAAGGCTAGACGTAGAGCATGTATTCACCTTCTTCAACGTCTTCCTCTTCGATATCGGCCTCAGTCCATTGTCTCACCTCTTCCAACTCTTCAATGTCAACGTAGTCGAGGTAAACATCGAAGGGTCCCAAACGCGAAGGCGCTTTCGTTTTGTACGGCATCAGGTCCACCACCCTGGGAAGCTTTGTTGGGTCCTCGTCCGGGTTTTTGAACCGCTCAAACACCTCCTCCATCGCCTGTGGCGACATCAAAAGTACATCAGTATGAATGAGGAATGGACATGGGTCGGAATTTGCTATTTTTTACCTCAGAATCGGATTCAGCACCCTCCTAAATCCCTGAATCCCAGTTTTTAGCCCCGAAATTCGAGAGGTTTGGCTGAAATAAGTCTCTCACTGGTAAGTATCTCAATTTCACGCGGTTCCCACGTGAGGATGCGAGAAGGCAATACACCATAGGCAATTGAATTGATAGGTGTCCAAAAACGACCTAAAAATAATATACTTAAAAACGTATTATTTTCTCTTTATCTAGAACTATTTGGGTCAGCATTTTATTGTTTTGACACTATTCCATTAACAAACAACCAAATTGTTGTGTTGAGCACTAAGTACATTCCATTGGAAGAAAATAAAAGCGTGATTACATTATTTGATGGTTTTCCAAAACGTAGAAGATGCGAAAGAACTACAAACTGCCAGCCCTGTTCACTAGGTATCCTTCAAAATGTTTATGTAGGATAGTAGGTAGATACTTACGCACCTTCGATTTATAATCTGGCACTTCTATGTAGTCTGTCCCCATGTCAACTTCGACCTCGGCGTAAGCAGATTTCTTTGTAATTTTCTCTTCTCCTCCCTTTTTAGAACTTTTCATGGATTTCTTCTTGTCTGTAACGGTCATATTTTTATCATAGGTAGGTAATATAAATAATTCCATTTTGCAATCCATAAGTGACCGTCATGTAATCGCGCCCTTGTGCTTACCTTTCCGAGCCATTGTATGCTACTTTTCTCACCTCCTACTGTATGAGTGAAAACCTGTTGAGTGATCGGTGGAGTATAAATGTTGGCACAGTGGTTTTGATATAAACCACGATTCCATAAAACATACCTAGTTAATTGGTACCTACCAACACAAGCGGTGTATTACCTAAATTAGATAGGTACCTACTAATTCTTCCGAAAGCTTGCAGGATTTCACCTTTGTTGAAATAATTACGTCTCGCAACCGTTTTTCATGGCAAGATTCCGTGATTATGAGAGTCACTAAAAAACTTCCATGAAATTACTTACATAGTTACCCATTGTCCTCCTCACATTAACTTGATAGGGATATGCCCCTAGTGAGCTGGTACCTGTGCAAGTATGAAGTATAACATTAGATTTGACTGTGAAAACTCGCTCACTTTTATCATCATCTTTGTCTGCTTTGGCCTTCCTCTCTGACACGCTGATTCTGGATTCTTCTTCAGGCCATACTGCGTCTTCCTCGCCTTCGCCCATGTACTCCCCTCGTTCTATCATCAACTGGATGAGGAAGTCTTCTCTGAGCCGTTTACCCCTCTCCAACCTGTTAGGATCTATATAGTCCCACATCTTTTCCTTCATCTTCTTGAACCCCTCTGCATACCTGTTGTCGAAACCAAGTACCACGTGGTTCCTTTGCTCGTTTTCAACTACCATGACCAACTTCCAATTTGGAGCTCCTTCAGCGACTCTTTTGGCTCCTCGCTTGTTGTCTTCATTAGGCGGATCGTGGCGAACTTGCTCCAAAACATTGTATTCCTTCTGTGTAAGGGGCCAACTGTTCTCCATAATCGTCACTTGCCCTGTGTAGAAGACGTCTTGCTCCGATTTTGTTTGTTCGTCATCAAAAGGCGTAACTCGATCGTCACATGCTGCATCTTCTACAGTCAAATAAGTTGCGGGTAACAAGCAGGTACCAATGCCAAATAATTCTTGAACCATCTTTCCATCTTTTCCTTTCAATTCCATTCGCATCTTGACTGAAGGTCTTGATGCATTGAAACACAAAGTGATAAGAGCAGCGGGAGGTAAAATACCTCGATTGATACTTATCATGAATTTGCAAATTCGGGCTTCAGCATTTGGGAAGAAATTTCCCGTTATGTTTGTCATTACCAGTGTTGGATTTGGGCCTTTCTGACCCGAACAATACCCCCATCTTTCCCCGTTCAGAGCCAAGTTCCTTTTCTCGATCTCCTCTTTCACCTTGAATTCTCCAGGTGCCTTGTTTTCGTCGATATTTCTTCTAGTCGGCCCAACCAGTTCTCCCCAACCCCATGGTGGTGAAAGACTGCAGACATGAGGTATATCTGGTATGTGTGTCCCAAAAGCCCTTACTCGCCATTGTGCTGATTTGTCTCTAACGTCAGCAGTGGGGTACCCGTGCAACAGCAGACAATATCCTGCTTTGTTCCTTGCTATATAATACGTAAAGTTCGAATCCAAACCCAGAGGTACTATTTGGTTGTTGTCCATATCGTAGAGAACCATATTTATTGGTTTTGTTTCCGAAAGCAAATGAAATCCTACAGGTACAGCCGTTTCACTATGAATATTCACAACGATTCTCCCTATCAAAACCCATTTTGTGGGGTAATGAACCATCTCTGTGACGGAAGCAAAGTCAAAGTAACACAGTCGGAACAGGTCGTCATATCGGAAAGTATACTGTCTCAACAGGTTATCTCTATGCTCAGTCATCCTACGAAGAAGGTTTGCATCATTTACTGGATTTTCCAGAAGAAACTGATTGTAAACTTTGTCCTGACTCACGCCTTTGCCCTTGTGCCCCCCATGGATACTCCCAGCTCTCATTTGGGAACTCTTCTTCGCTACTGACTGCCTTTTTCCGCCTCCACCTCCAGCTTTTGAAGCTCTCTTCCCACTGCTTGCTGTAGACTTCCTCGCTCCGGTAGATTTTCTACCTCCAGTAGACTTTCTACCTCCCGTGGACTTTCTACTAGCAGTAGATTTTCTCCCTCCTGATGTCGATTTTCTGGATACCTTAGATGATCTGGAGGTCTGCGATTTCCTTCCACCCGCTTTCGATTTCCGAGCTCCACCAGCTTTTGACTTCCTGGATGCTTGTGAAGCACGTTTACCACCTGGTTTTGGAGCCGCACCGGTCGTTACTTCACCCTCTTCTGTCGGTAATTCTGTGAGTGGCGGCAGCCCTTCAAGACGTCTTGTGGCATTGATTCTACCCAAATAATATTTATCCCATTTCTCCTGTCTCATATCTTGGACCATTTTACAAATATCTCTGTATCCATTCTCGTTTAGGTAGTTTTCCCCAAAATGCTTATCAAGAAACCACTTTTGGTACTCGTTTACGATCTTAGCAATTTTATCAACTTCAGCTTTATGCACGAAATCGAAAATCATCTCCATTGCTTTCTCTTCAAACAACGGCATCAGTTGTTGGAGCGTCATTATCGAACCCGGTTCAACGGGGTTGGGTATTGACGAACACATGATAAATGGTGGGCACATCGATGTTATGAACGCAGCCAGCTGTTCTGCATGACGCACACTTCCTGGTTCCATCTTGATCAATCTGGAGTATGCTGCAGCCATTTCTTCACCATAGAAAAACAACGACGAAGACTCTAGTGCAGCCAGATTTGTAATCTGTTCTTGAACGCACATAGTGAACTCCGACTTTGAGTGTATCGTGAAGTGGTATGTGTGGGGCAAGCTGTACCAAATCCTCATCATTTGTACCCCAGGACCCAAATTGATCTCCTGTGACTTGACGCTGTGCGTTCGCAAAGTAAACCAAACCGGTCCTTGCGTCTCCAAGCTCCATTTCCACCCTTCGCACAGGATAAAACCAGCAGGGGCCGTTCGGCTTTCGTTGAGAACATGCAAAGAGAATATGAAGTTTTTGCAGAACAGCGAATCACTCCAGAGGTAGAAGCAGTCGCCTGTCACGTTCATGCGGTGCAAGGAAGTGTCGCTCTTGGGTTTCATCTTACCAGCTATGATTCCAGTTTTTGTTGCACCACCTTCAAGCCCTTTCTGTACAACGGATTCGATTTCTTTGGGGATGTTGTCGATATTTCTGGAATACTTGAAGTAAGACGTTCTGTAGTACACGTGGAGCTTCTCCAGGCAATTGAACACTGTTTCAAAGTAAAATGCGTCTGCTTTGAATACTTTGAGTTGCTTCTTTTCCTTCACCCCATTGATTTCCCTCTCTATAGTTTGGTCGGAAACGAGAGGTGGGATTTTCTTGAGAGGGAGAAAGAATTCTACAACTCGTCGAACACTACCAGGACGACCTCTTATGAAACCTTTGTCGATCGCCCAATCTACCCAGCGAAAACTCTTCCATTTGGGCAAATCGTCTGGCACCGTATCATTGTCCGCCATCGTGATGAAGCCCAAATGCTGGTATCTGGGGTCCAGAGGGCAGTCAGATTTTTTCTCGCAGGTTTCCGACGTTTCCAGGAACACAAACCTCGTCCCGGGTTCGTCCATGTAGATGTCCTTGTACTCGTGGATGCAGTGATTATGGTCCGTGGGGACACAAGGCGGTTTCAGAGGGTTGTGCCGAGGAATCATGTTGTGCTGAATAATCCTCCAAATCGTGTCTTCCGTCATGAATCGGACGTCTATTTCAACGTGGAGCCACCCTGTGAGGAGACGAATCGGGTCAAAATCAAACGAATCGTCCCAAGCTGTCCAAGACAAACTTGCCACTTTGAGGAGAGCTTTGGCCAGAAGCGGCATCCATATGTTCCTCGTTTTTCCGCTGGATGGAAGCAACAGCTGACCAGATGCGTCGTAGGGGAAGTACTCGTCCACAGCCACCCGACGCCATTGGCCCATGAAGAACATCCTGACGTAGTACAAGCCGAAAGGGTTCCATTGAGGCTTGTGATCGAATCCCGGACCTGATTTCGTCAGACCATAAACATGGTCCCACGGTTTCCATGTGTCTCCTAAAACAACCAGCAATGGTAATATAAATAAATATACCTATAGGTACAACTTATTCAGGAACCTTTGTATTTCCATCATGAATACAAGCATTATTTCTGCAAAATTATGGTATGTATTGTTCTATTATTTCTCCACTCGTAAATTATTTTTAGCACGGTTTGAATCATGACTGTAGAGTGCTAATGGACTAGAACGATCTGGTTTGTTTGGAAAGTTACCTACAACCTACGCTGGTCAAGCTTTTGGTTTATGTGCGCTTTCGATCGAAGAGGGCCCTTATCCAGGCTTTCAAACACCCGAGTCTAATAAATTCCTGAAAAAACCTACATTGGACAGAGTTGACAACTGATTAATCCACAATCTTGTATTTCATTTACACTATTGTATAAACAATATATCTAGCTGGAAAATTATTATTATTATAGATAATAAGTACTAGGTAGTATATCTTTATTTATCTCATTTCCACCGAACTCGAAGGTGAATTTAATGAACGGATCTACGAGTATTCTATTGATTTTTTTCCCGAAAAGATTCCTATGGACAGAAACTGAAATACAATTAAATTCTTTTCGGGAAAAAATCAATAGAATAGATCGCTTAATTAAATTCACCCTTGAGTTTGGTGGAAATAAGATTAATTTTCTTGATCTCTCCATGTCATTGATAAACAAAAAACATGATTCCTCCATTTATAGAAAAGATAAATACAGTGATATCACTATTCATAATACTTCAAATCACCCTTTAGTTCACAAACATGCCGTCTTCTATAGTACGATCAACAGAACACTAGCCATGAATGAACAAAATTGGTCAAAAGAAAAATCTATTATTTAAAATATAGATGCGAGTAATTGATACGGTGGAGAACTCATTGACTCCATTTGGAATAAGGTTCTTAGGAAAAAGAGTAGGGATTGCTTGTCAAATTTGGTTGGGGAAGTTGTGTTAGAAGAAAAACAGTGGATAAGTATACCTTACTATGGGAAAGTTTCGGATAAAATTGATAAAATTATATCACCTAGAGGTTTTAAAGAATAAAATTATTTATTTATTTTCATTTAAACGGGCGTACCCAATACATAAAATACAGAAATAGTACACGACAGCTGTCAAAGGAAAATATAACTTGTGGATATAAAGATGCTTCCTAACTAATAATAATCATAAAAATGCATTTGGTTCTGTTAAAGATAAAAGTAAAGTTCAGGACAAAAGTGGGGTTTATATATAAAAATTTTCATGTGAGCTTGAGTATTGTGATCAAACTGGTAGGAAATTCAGGGAAAGAATTGGGGAACCTGAAAAAGATTTCAGGGATAACGAGGGTGATTCTGCTTTTGCAAAGTCTGAGTGAATCCAATCATTTAACTTTAGTTTTGATCTGACCAATAAACAGTTTATAGAATTTCTTCATTTCTGTCCATTGGGGAGAATGTTGAATGTACATGAAAAATTCGAAATGATTAAAAGTGATAGGTCTGGTAAATGTTTGAATGAGGTAATTCCAAATCATATTTCACCGTATATAGATTTATTCCAATAGCTTGGTTTCCCCCCTTTTCATAATGTCACCCTCACCAGACTGTTTTAACCCCCTTTCACTATGTCTGCCATTGATTGGCATTGGTTATTCCTCCAGGCCCCCTTTCCCTTCTCTCAGCCAATAGGGTCCAAGTTCCCTTCCAACTCTTTCACTTTGCTTGCACGTGATTGGGTACCTATTACTCTCAGTCCCTTCCCTCTTCTCGACCAATGGGATTAATGTTCCCTTTCTCCTATGACTATAATAAGCAGTGCTCTTTCTGATGTACCTACAGTCCTTGTTTGTTACTGATGATGGCGTAAACGTCGAAATCGATTTAACTCTGGAACTCATTATTTTCGTGGGAATAGACAACGTTTTTTCATTAACTCCGGTTTCTTTTTTTTTAAGTTAGGAATACCATGTTCACACATGCACTGATTAGATCCTATAGCTATCTACTCGTTCTAAAGGAACGTGAATTTAAAGATATAAGCTGAGCTTTACGTACCTCAACTAATGACTAATTTATAGGATCAAGTGAAATAAAATTGATACCGGAATTATTGGAATAGGATGCGCCTTGAAGTTCAACGGGAAAATCATGAATCACCGCAGTCCTCTCCAGAGTCATGATCGAGGATATGAGGAGACGCATGATTTTGTATTTGAATAAATGTTGATTATTTGTGTACAGATCCAGAGGGCTTTCTTCGAAATCCAACGTAGGAGGCTGAAAGGAATAAGCTGTTTTTAGAACAAAGACTTGCTAGATTATTGTGGTAGATTGTTTTCTTACTACAAAAATCCTAAACCCGAGCCTTTATCTCCGAATTGTATTGGTACTCTTCATTCATACCTAATCAGAAGAACTTGCAATGGACTGGAGTGTTGCAGGTTCCCGAATCGCATTCACAGCTCCTCCTTTCTCCAGCCCTTCTTTGTATACAAGAGTTTCTACCAATGTTATGCTCATTGCATGAGGGTTGCATCAAGATTCCTCAAGTTTAACACTTTTTCGTAATAAGATAGTCATGATATGTGTCACTCCGGACGATATCTTACCCAAGGATCTATATAGAAAGTCAGTAACAAAGATGTTTACATCAAACGAAAGGATAATTTCGTTGGCCAGAATTATTTGAGTAGTGCTCCAAGGCGGCAACGTTTGGAGATTTAGGTAGAAAAAACGTTTCGATGTACAATTTTAAACAGTCAAATAAATATGATATATATAATTACAGCCTAGCTAAACCCCTGGGTTCTGCAGCCACCATCTATCAAGCCGAGACTCATGCCATAAAAATAATGCGCACAAGAGATCGCCAGGAAACGACTTAAAGGTGCGAGAATCTACATGTCAGATAGCCAGGCAGCCCTTAGGCTGTATCGCGATACAGGCCGCGGCCTACTCTAACTTCTAGGCTAACCTGGGATTGTCTGAACTCCCTTAGGGTGGCCGTTCAGGGTAATAAATTAACTTTGCTCAGGGTTCCTTTCCATGAAGAAGTAGGAGGCAATGAAGAGGCCGATCGCCTCGAAGGGATCAGAGTCCCAGCCTTTTGTCCCTGAACCCCAGCTTGGGGTCACCAAGGGTTTCATTTCTCTACAGGTCAAAATATGGAGAAGATGGTGATGGGATGACAACAAAAGAACTGCATATTGGCGCAACGCTCCAAAGCAGCGGCAAGCCAAGCGGTTCATTACTATTTCCAAGAAAAGGGCGAAAGCTCTGCTGCCACTGAAGCGAAAGGACCTTCGCACCATAACATGTCTCCTCACTGGCCATTGCCCGTTAAAGTACCACCTTAACAAAATTGGCAAGGCTAGGCCAGCTGAAAGTCGACTCTGCTGTGAAGAATTCGAAACGGCAGAGCACATACTTTGTGAGTGGCCTACTGTAGCATTTACTAGGTTTAGACATTTCGGTATGGGCACTCTAGTCCCGGCCGATATTAATCGGGAAACGTCCATGAAACTCCTTCACTTTGTGAAAGGAGAGGTCTTAAAACGGGTACTTATTTGAAATAGGAACAGTGATACAAAATATCAACCATGGTCTAAGTAACAAAGGGCCAGCCCCGTCCCAATAGAAAAAAAAGTATGAAAAGTATGATAAAATCACCTACCTTTTACCATACTTATCACTAACCAAATCGGTGGGAATGGTTGTTGGAAAATTCGATAAATTAATTACAAAATTTCACCGTTGAAAAGAGCAGGCAAAAAATTTGGATTACCTACGTAAGTAAAAAAAAATCAAAACTTTGAGGAGAGGCGTTTTTCTTTTCAAAGGGCAGCAGGTACTAACTTGATCGTTTTCCCAGCTAGGTCTCCTCCAAACGATAGGCTTCATGGTTGGCGGTAGACTCCCGTGGCCGACTGGGTCCGAGAACGACTGGATGTCCGCGTCTTTGTCAACCTGCGTCCGATCGCGCCACTTCTTCAGCTTGATCCCGTGATCTTGCGTCCCTCCGGTCGTCAGCACAGATTTCTTCCCGCCTCCAGCAGTTGATTTCCGTTTCCCGCCCATCGACTTGCGGCCCCCGGCCTGTGATTTCCGAGGAGCAGCTGATTTCCGTCCTGCTGAAGATTTTCGGCCAGCGGACGACTTACGACCAACGGCTGATTTTCTTTTCCCAGCACCTGCGCATGTCCAGTTAATGATGCTCATTGAGAGCTTTACAATATAATAAGCTGGACACTGTTGAAGCGATGACATCAGCCTTCCAAGATATTCTACTGTTGCGCATTGGAATCTATACCCCTGTTGTTGTTAGTATCCCATCTAATTTTCCAAATTATTTTTCAAAGAATTTAAGGGCTCTGGTTACTCGAAAATGCAAATTTCATCTTCATTCTAAATTGACTGAGAACAGAGCTGACCACTGGTTCGTCGTGAATGTAATGCCCCATCGACAGAATGCTATGATGCTCATCTTACGAGGACATCAGGGGGCTATTGGTTTTGGACACTCTTAGCAAGAGGAGGAGAGTAGCTGACCTGACCTTCTTCTATAAGGTTCTTCATGGTGGAGTACAAAAAAAAAGTAGGGTGTGGCACATAGCTTCCTCGTATCCATAACATGATTTTATACATAATATATATATTTTAAAAATCATCAAAGGGATTACTACCTGCAAATCCCTGAAAATTTCATCAGAATCGGATGGAAATTGTGGAAGTTATGCGTGTTGCAAGGATTCCCGGACACACAGACAGACCGACAGACAGACACGAAACCAAAATTGTTCAGGAAGGTCTAAAACGTAAAACGCGAGTTGAAATTTTGATTTTGGAGGAAAAAAAAATTTCATTTCCCAAAAGTGAAAACAATGCTTCCGCTACCTTGGTAGACTCGGAAGCAAAAGTAGGTACCCCAGACTTCCTTGTCCCTTCTAGAGACACTCGAAATGAAGACACATTCTTCCTACCCCGCTGTAATACCAACTACTTATTTCATTCGCCTCTCCCTCGGATGATGAGGTTCTTCAACGAACTGGACTTGGATTTGTAACTTTAGTGATTTCAAGAGGAAAGTTGTAGTTCAATAGCTTAAAGTGATTGGAAACAAAATATAACTTGATTCCATTCTTGAGTGGTAGTGCTGATCAGGTACCTACTTAATTACTAATGAAAGACCGTGAAGTTTCACAAAGAAAATTGTAATTGGGCTTTCGCCCGTTATCATGAATAAAGAAATTTAAAAAAATTAAATAACTATTCATAATTATCGAACCCATTGACTTCCTGCCGCCTGCTGCTGACTTCCTGCCGCCTGCTGCTGACTTCCTGCCTTCCGGCTGCACTTTGCTCCCTCGTTTCCTCATTCCCGCTGCCATCTGAGCCATCAGCCCTGCCCGGTCCACCTTCGCAAGACTCTCCAAACTCGGCATTTCGTCCCACCGAACGGCGCAGAGCGTCAGGTCGTCCCAAAGCGGCCACGGTGGGTGAAACAGCTCTTCGTCAACTCCGCGTTTATTGTCTCCTCCGGATTTAACCGACGACCTGGTTTATTTCATACTAGTTAACCCGTGCGTTGCGAGGCAAGTTGATGTATAATATGCAGGTTTTCCACTTCAAATTTAGAGTTTTCCAGAACGAATTACAATATCCCGAACCAAATTCAGAAACGTCCAAACCAAATTGAGAATTTTCCTAACCGAATTCAGAATTTCTCTGAAGTCTGGCTGCTGGTTTACTAGCACTGGAGGTATAATTATTTCAGGATACACGTTGACAGTAACAAAACAGATATCAGTGAAAACGAAGAACAAAGTTTCTTTAATTATAATGAAAATTCATCCAATTGTTTGAATAACACTATACGGGAACTTGGCAACTCTTCGAGACTTATTTGACGAAGAGTTACAAAGCAGTTTTAGAAACTCTACGACAGCATTTATCCTGCGAGTGTTCGACACTGCGATTCTTCGACAAGCCGAGACGGCTTCCCTTCACTACCTACCTACGGACCCTTCAATAGTCATTTCGAGGGTTGAGGCTCGTGGGGTATTGTGTGATTTGGAAACATAATTGGTACGGAAATTCCTCTCCCGTCGATCGATCGCAGTGTCGAAGAGTCGCAGGAACTGTGTTGTCGAAAAGGAGCCACGTTTGCTTTGGAACTCTTTAAAACACACTCGTAGCTTGTCGAAGAGATGCAGTGTCGAAGAATTGCCCGCAACCCACCACACAGCCACACACCGGCGAAAACAGGTGAAAACCCCCCCAAATACTGAGAGAGTTCCTCGGGGGTTACCCACGACCTTCTACAGCAGTCAGTTAAATTATCGAATATTACAGTATCTATGCTTTAACCAACTGTTTTCCAACTATCAGTTACGTTGGCATTGATGGACGCATCGATTCGATAAGCTTCAGTTATTTATAGCTTTTATAAATCAAACTACCCGTTTAACATAGGAAATGAAGAACCAATTCAATGGGTACCTAGCCCTCAATTTTGCTGATCGATATACAGTAAACAACTCAACAGTTTATTACATACTATAATATACAATTTATATACAATTTATGAGATGGTCGGTTTTGCCCCGGACCTCCCCAGACACGTGTAAGGGGTTGTTTGTCTACTTACCTTTATAAGGTACCTGAAAGGGGTCGCTCCGAATTCAAGTGGGTATTAAACATTTTGCCATAGCGTCTACAGCCCTTTCAGAGGAAAGGAACCCTTGAAGGACGTGGGCGGAAGTTCAGCTAATTGAAGAGGGAAGATCTCATTATCCGATTCAATTTTAATTTCTTTATCCAATTAAATTGATGAGATTGTTCTCAGAAGATACTAAATCCGTTTGGGTAAAATATGATAAGAACCCTTTGGGTCTGAAAAACCCGAAGTTGTTCGAAGAAGTTCTGGAATTGGTGCTTCAATTTCCACACTTGGGATTTCGTAGTTTAGGTATTTATAGGAAATTCGCTTTGAGTAAGTACGAGGTTTTCTGTTATCATACCTTTTCTTTTGTCTTCCGCCTCCTCCAGCGTTGCTTTTTCTACCTCCAGCTGTGGATTTCCTCCCACCTGTGGTCGATTTCCGACTTCCAGTCGTCGACTTCCGAGATGACACTGATTTTCTCCCCATTTCCGAGCTGAATAAGTCAAATTAGTTCCGGAGATCTAATTGAAATTTTTGGAATATCCTACGCGTCAAAAACAGCCACATGTTGCTCAGTTTTATCACATGGAATGGAAAATCTCGTTCCTAATATGTACGTAGTTGATCGAATTGGATTATTGTAGGGAAATGCTTCATACTCGTACCCTGAAGTGATGTCATTCTATGCAAATAATATGATTATTTAGAATCTCTGAGCTTTTCGTTAGTCCAACTTCCATGCTCAGACGAGCTCTGATATCTTCATTTTGGTTTATTATTTTCAATAATGAACCTTTGGAATCGAGCTCGAACATTTTTTTTTCAGCCCCCATCAAAATTTGATGATTTACCTACGTTTCAAGATATGTAAAATCCAAAATTTGATTTTAAAAACAAATCCATCCGTACGCTGTCGTCGGCACTTACCTTAGTTAAAAAGGACCAAAATTCTTGAAATTTGACACACCGGCCCCGTTTGGGGTCTAGTTGAGCCCCGAAGCTTGGAGTTACCGTCAGTCTTCTCTTAGGCGTAGACAATAGGGGATGCAATTTTCAAAACGCCCTATCTCGAAAACTTCAAATAGTAAGGTAGGTATATTTTTCCCATCGATTTCAAATACAACACAATTTTAAGCGTCAAATGAGACCTCGCGGAGCATTTTATTACTAATCGTTGGCTCCATGTGAGGGGGTTGAACGAAAAAAAAGCAGAAACACGAGTGTGAATAGCAGATTTTCCCGAGTAGGCGAAATCGTTCAAAGATCAGCTGTTGGAATGCAACTTTTGTTCGATTTCACAAAACCAAGTATCTTGTTTACTTTGAGAAGCTTCCTTAGTTACTTAATTTCGTTGTGAATCATTGTGACAACTCTCGGATCATTTATTTATTTATTTATTTGTGTATAACGGGCGAAACGCCCAAATTACATTAGTGTGTAATAACATACATGCATAAGGAGGGGAACAAACGTGGGGGCATTACTTAAGAGAACAAATAACATAAATATATCATCGAATTTTGATCACTACCTACGGCTATAAAGAACAATAAAACAATAAAATAATCAACCATTAACAATACAAGAAAATAAGTAAAATAGGAACTTGACAAATTTGAATGGTAACTTCACAGACACAACAAAATTTTAGAAGAGCTTTTAATATTAACAAAACTGGTGAAAAATAAATCTAAATCATCGATAGTATTACCCAAATGGTTAAAATTCCTCTGCATCCGAACAATCGGGCTATTAATAAATAATTTGTTGGGGTAAAGGGAACAGAAAAAATTA
>JAEMON010000003.1:3144836-3154921 GCA_030264115.1 Lygus lineolaris | reverse complement strand
CCTGAAGTATGTCGAGTCGAGTCTGATACACCCTGTATATTGCTGTGAGCAGTTTGAAGATAGAATCTACGCGCGGACGTGGTAGATCTGAAGTGTGACTTCAAACTGAGGCTGCTAGAGTGCAGGAGCGGACACAGCAAAGCCGGAAGAGTACATGTTGCCGAGGAATACTTCTTGCTTTTAATCATAGTAATTCAAGTGAATTCTAATCTCGTTGCCTTTATGAGCATTATGTTACAACATGTACATATACACATGGACTTACATGATTGTCCAAAGAGTAATGGAAGTTCATCAGATGTCGATCAAACCATTCCAAGGAGGTGCTTCAGAAATATTGGTTTCTGCCGATTTTAGTACTTTCCTTTCACCTTTCAGTTGGGCTGAGGAAAGCAGAAATAATATTATGCCAAAAATTATGATATTTTCACATTTTTTCCCTCTAGTTCCATAAATTCATCGTTGAACATACTAAATTAAAATATCCCAAAGGTTCAAAAAAATGATCCTGAAAAAGTTCTCATCTCAGAACAGGATTCATTATAACTATTCTATCCGGTTCAACTGAATAAATATTTGCCATTGAAATGTGGATTCAACTGGTACTTAGGCGTATTTGTTAGCAGCCCTAGACTGTCACCCGTAAAATTAAAGTCCGAAGGGATTTCGTCCGAAAAGATAAAACGGTTGGGTATATATATACTACACTCAATTACAGGGATTGCCGAGTTGTTCTTTCATAGCAAAAAGCCCTCCATTCAAAAATACCCTTATCCCAGACTCGAGTTATTGATCCGATTAGGTTCGTCTCTTTCAACCCAACTCGGTTAAACAGTATACAGACTGTATCACTCCGCGAGAAAATAAATAAATGGGGAATACTCAAAGTAAATCTCTCAATCGGCAGTATGTGGATAGTTACATCATCTTTCCGAGGGCGGATTTGATTTGCAATGAAAATCGTCACAGAAATGCGTGGATGGAGGAGAATTCCAGTGTTCATCTCCCATACAGATCAAAGTTATAATCATTTTCAGCGAGTGTAATTATATAGGAATCTATTACAGGTACGTTATGAAAACCTTGTCTATTTCTACGAAACTAGTGAGTTACAATGTGAATCATTAGTAACAAACAAGAACTGAAGGTATATCAGAGAGAACATGTCACAGAAATAGTTACAGTCACAGAAAAGTGGAAACTTTACCTGGTGCTACGGACGGACTGATTTTTTTTTTTTTTTTAATTCAATGTTTAGATACTACTTATTTTGAATTTTGAAACTTAAACCTTAAAATTTTGAGGAGGTTTAAAAAACAGTATCAAGGTCTATTCCAAAGGTTCATTATTGAAAATAATAAACCAAAATAAAATAAAAGAGATACCCGTTAAACTGAAACTTAGCCAAAAATTCTCCTTATCATAATTGAAATTAGAACTCACATTACGTTCATTATGAACTGTAGGGAATAGGAACAAATTATAGAAGTGAGAGAGAAGGAGGTACGTAATATATTTCTGTTTTCTTACAGTAAATAGTATCCAGATTAGTATGACGCGAGACTCAACTCCAAGACATTTTTGAAAAAAAATTAATACTTAAACCAAAATAGGGAAACAATATTTTATTTTTACAAACCATTCAATCACTAAAAATCATCTTGTTCAATCATACCTTAGGGAGTTTGGTATCTTCAAATTATTAGCTAATTCTTCGGTATCTTGTTGCATGCCCTCCAGTAACCTACCAAAGCCGCCACTGCTCAGTAGAGGAATGGTACGGGGTCTTTTGGCGGGGGAAGCGTATCAGTGTTAAATTATAGAACCCCCGTAGAGCACCCCAGACCACCGACTTTGGCAATTTTAGTTTCAGGACTTGTTCAGACATTTTTATTCTTAGTTACCATGTCTACAATATATTTTACCATTTATAAATTGAGAAAGTACTTGAATGTCTTATGTTGACCTTTAGCGCTTTTTTAATTCCTAATTTATATAGTTGGAATAATACTTGTGCATATTTAGTTACGCGCCCTAAAAATGTTTAGAGGGCGCCGTCGTGATGTACAAAAAAATGTATTAGAGATAACTTTTTTAGATTGTGCCAAGCTTAATTTGAAGAATAAACGATCATCAATAGGTGTATGCGTTTAAAAGGGCGTGCATTTGATCCGTTCTTTTAAACGCTTGCGTCTGTTCGAAATAGTGAACACTCATCGATTCGAGAATAAATTTTGAGGATTCTGCAAAACAAACAGCGATTGGTGCCTGAAGTCATACGTGAGTATTGATACACGTAATTATGTGTTAATAACCAAATAATAATAATAATGTACTTTTTACTTTAATTTGTTTTTTTTTAAGTAGTAGGTACACAGCCGTGGTACCTCAAGTGTTGATACAGAGTTGAGACCTGTGCTCTGAATGGTTTTACTTATTTTCTGGGGTGACGTATGGGGGTCCTACAATTTAACACTGATACGTTTCCTCCTCCAAAAGGCCCCTTACCATTCTGCTTCTCTGCTCAAAATTTGAGCGAAATCGGTAATTTAGGGAGAATTTTTATCACTTCTTGTACGAATAGGTTTGAGTGTAAATTAACATGTTCATTGCGGGTCGCTGTCCAGGTCAGCAAATTCGCCTTTGAGAAACGGCGGGTCGTTGTCCATGTCCGCATATACTTGGGAAGGCGACGGCGCTCCCATCTATCGAAGCTGGTGTGAACTATTTTCATCACTTAAGATCGTTCAATGCCGGAATCGATAGTCAAGATATCGATGTGTCTAACGATGTATTTCGTTCCTCAGTGAACGAATCAGAACGGTGACAAAACGGCAGTGGAATTAAGCCTTGCTATTATGAACTATCGATTTTCTTTCGACATAAATTTATTGTTCTTATTTGTTATACTCATTCGTCACACGTGCACAGGCATTATAAATGTGCAATGACCGTAATTTTTTCTGTAATTCACTGGTGATCCCTTCGTGTTCTGGGTTTCACAGGACTCAGCGCCCTCCTCGCTTTTCAGCACCTTTTTACAGTTAAGTGTATACTTTTATGTATTCGTCTTTTTTTTTATTGTTGTACAATCATTTGGTTTACACTTAGGTAAATAATTTTATTTCATCGTCCTTTGTCTTCCGGTATGTCTCCAAGAAGGAAGAGAAAGGCTTCGGCCGTCCTGTTCCCTGAGGTGGAAGAATCACGTAGGCAAATAATATTTTTTTAGTTACCTAACTGAATAAGAAATAAATCCATAAAATACAAAGCTTTCCTACCCTTTATTTGCATTTGATATTTTGACAACTTCTACGTCGTAAATTGGAGGTACCTATTGATTTGGTATTAATAAATTGGCATCTTCCAAGTTAGTGATTTTATTTCTAGTGCTTGGAAGTTTTCAATCTCTGTACCTACTTACTACTTGACGTATTTTGAAGAGAAAAAAAGGTATAGTTTTAAATCTCTGTACCTACTTGGTTGGGACCCACTTGCTTGGTTTTGAGTTATTTTGAAATGTAAAAGAGAAAAAAGATCGAAATAGGTAGGTACTTGATTTTCGCGCCTTCATTTTCCCTTGTCATGCTTGTCTGCTGTCCGGGAAAGTAAATTCCTCGGAGGAGGGGGACAATTTTCGAAAAAAAATGTACCTATTTGAATTCTAGGATCAAAAACTACTTCAATTATCATGATTTGATAGAATTTTAGTCTAAAAAGTGTTCCCCACCAGTGGGGATAGCGCGCAATCTGGGACCCGCTGTGATATCCTAGCAAGGGTATCTAAGCCTGTGGGAAATAAAATTGGGTTCGGGCTTGCAGAATTGACCTTAAGGCAGGTGAAAGAAGAACACACAAGTTCCAAAGAATTCCTTAAACTTGTATTCACGAAGAATTACAGACAGCGAATTCATAAACAGACTGACTAAAATTCTAAGTACAACATGTATATAATCGTAGTGCTAGGTGGAAAGGATAGAGGGGGTGAAAATGGGATTGAGTGGTGGAAATGTGGTTGGAGTGGGATTTTCAGGAGGGGATGAAGATTTGGTTCGTGGTGGGAAAATGGGTGTGGGAATATGGAATGGTCGGCATATGTCGGAATTCCCTTAAAGGAAAGGTAAGTTTAATGGTCGGCATTATGTCGGAATTCCCTCAAAGGAAAGGTAGGTTTTAATGGCTTTTCCTAACAGTACGTAGGTACATATCCGTACCTGTCCTAACAATAGGTAAGTACGTGGAATGGGTGTCCATTCCCGTGGGAACGTCAACCACTTAGAGGTTTTACGATGAGAACTTTTTGGGGACAATCCGTTGGATTGATCAGGTCCAAGGGGTTTCACCAAAAAAAGCCTATTTAAGTACTTTAAAATATCCTTGAAGTAGTGAAGGAATATCACACTATTTAAGTACTTTAAAATATCCTTGAAGTAGTGAAGGAATATCACACCGCAGTGAACATGAAAAAAGTCCCTAGGGAGTAGGTGGTGATAAATTGTTTCGCTAGATGATAGCACTTATGGGGTGTAATTTATTTACCTACTTCTCATTTGGCGAGGAAGTAGGATGTTTGGAATCTCTGCTTGCAGACTCTACCTCAGAAACGTAGAATAATGCGGGGTAATTAATAATTACTAATAATGTTCAACGTTGTAATGATCGACCAACTATATTTTACCGTGACGTCATGTATCGGGAATAGGGTCAGAATTAAGCAAACACACCTTAACGCCGAGCTTTCGGAAAATGTATTACCACATTCAGGACCAAGAAACAAAAAACAACCTGTCTTAGGCATTTCAGGTCATTTTCTATTCTGCCCCTATTCCCGATACATGACGTCACGGTAATTATGTTCGATAAAATTCTTCGAACGATCTAGGATGATTTCGATAAGTTAATCAAATCATCTCAAACACTATGCATAATTACGAAAAACCTCATTCAGACAACAAACTGAAGAATCATCTTGCCGTACATAAAATTCATTGGTACTTGAAAACGCTCAAAATATAGGTTAATACTCAAAGATATTAAATCATTATGATAGCGAAAAATGTTAAGTGAGAAAGCAGTCCGTCCTGTGTCCCTTGGCTGTTTCCTGTCCTGTGTCTGACACATTCCTCTTCCATCTCGTAAAGTGGCCCTGCCTATACCGCAGGGAGAGTTCGTTGAGGGGCACTAATTAGAACTAATAGAATGCGACGATCAATGTTGGTGTCAGTGGGGTCATGTTGGTGCAAAATGAGCAAGCAAGTCAAGCGTGAAGATCAAACAGACTGCTACAAGTACTAAAGGTGCTTGTTTGCTGCCTGTGGCTGCTTGCTACGAGTGGTCCTTACTAGACCTAGACCAACAGAACTTCGATTGACAAGTTCGCGTTCTGCTGGTAGCAAAAAGCTGGTGATGATGTGAACCATTCACCTCCGAAATTCGACCGCGCCACTCTGCTCCTCTAGCGCCTCTTCAATTATCAGCGGCAATAATACGGGATCAGGAGGGCTCCAACATCACGAATATCGGTTTTAATTGCACAACTGCGCGTCCCTCCCTCTTCCACCGCATTTCACACTCATACACGTGAGAACACAACAACTGTACATACATCCATTCTCGTGCTACACACACCCACACACGTCCATGGTTCCTGCACGGTAATTGGGAAGAAATTAGTGCTCCCACTCATCTACTTATTCATCCGAAACGGATCTCGTTTCTACCTCGTACATATTGAAAATTCGAACGATAGTCATCCAGTTAACCTTCAGCGAGAAAAGCCAGTCTGTCTCTCTCTCTCTCTCTCTCTCTCTCTCTCTCTCTCTCTCTCTCTCTCTCTCTCTCTCTCTCTCTCTCTCTCTCTCTCTCTCTCTCTCTCTCTCTCTCTCTCTCTCTCTCTCTCTCTCTCTCTCTCTTTCGCTCTCGCTCTCTATCCACTGGTGGTTCATCCCATTCCAGTCCTCCACGCTTAAATCATAATATGATGAAGAAACGTATGTATAATGAGTTTATAATATGTCGATAAGAAATATCTAGAACAGACACTAAGCACCTTTTTGGCAAATTTTACTTGGTACTATAGTTGAAAGGGTCTCTTCCATTCATTCACAAATTCATCTATTCCCTATGATACACACAAAAAATCGATAGCAATGCACCCATTTAATATGAATGGTAACTACCTACTAGGTAAGGAATCTATGAACAGCGGCAGATCTAGATATTGCTGGACCCGAATCCAGTATGTTGCTGTGACCTATTTCCTGATCACTGTCATGCAATTGTTTTGTGACGGAAAATAAGAGATTGATTGATCATCATAGCAAATCATGTCATCGGAGCTGGTTTCATGTCCACTTTGTTACAAGTTAGGTACCTGATACACACGTGTCACGCTATGGGTTAAAATAAGAGTTAAGAGAAGTTGGGAATCCTGCAAAAATGTTCGGCCGATGTTGTGAACATACGATTGGGCCAACGTCGGTAATTGGTCCCAAGATTCTCATAACAAATAGTTGGCCGAAGTTTTGAAAAGAAGGTTGGACCAACGTCGGTACTTCGTCGACCCCCTTCCATTTCATACAGTTTTCTTAATTTTTCCTTGAAATTTGTCGGACAGAAGCGAATTATGAACTCTGTTAGTAACTACCAACGTCATATTGAGTCTTAAAGGATCTTTTATTTGAAGATGAGAAATCGTAACATTTGGAAAAACGCGCGAGCGAAAATCGTTAGCTAACTTATTATTTAAATAAAATGATGAATGATTTTTAAGGAACGGTTTCAGAGGGTTAGCTATAAGGGGAGGTTTGGAGGCTAACTAGTAATTTACAAACTGATCCTGGTTCTTTCACAAATTGTTGTTTTTTTTTAGTCATCAAAAGATCACTAAAATATACCTAAATATTCAAAATTGAACTTAAAATTTCCCTTCACCTAAGTACTTTTTTTCCTTTTATTTTATGCCGCTATAGGGATTTATTGGAAATAATTGTTATTGTCCCTGAAGAAGGTATTAAATTTATCGAAAGCTCGGCAAAGAAGGTTAATATTTCAGAGGACCCCATTCCCGATAATGTTGACGAAATAGTTCTATATTGGGTTGATCTTTATAGCTGCAGTTATTAGGTTATGTTAGACAAAATCAGGATATCGCCAATCGCCCATTGGGTGGGTACGAAGTTAATTCAGAGCCCATCTTCCCAAGTTGCCTCCTGCGTTTTACCACTTCATAGCTTATTCCTGATGATTAAAGTGTTGTGCTCAAGTTGGGGAAGCACCGGGACACTTACCTAATGAGTTGCTCGCTTCCCGTTATTACCTATTTGCTGCAGGTGGATGAGGTGGGCTGGTATGAGAGCTCTTTGAAGATATACCTTCATAAATACAACACCGTAACTGAAAAGCCTACTTCACTCCGCAAGTCAAAGCATTTCTGACGGGAATCATTGAAAATTACTACTTCGCACACTTGCACAACTCACCAATTTGAATCAAACTTGCACAAGCGTTGTGCGATTGGTAAATAATTACTGTTTTTGTGACGTCGGATAATATCTGGGGCTTTACACCACGTATACCTACTAAACCCGTAAAGTCCTTTTTTACTACAGGCCCTTACTTTCTTGTAATGAAGCACTTGTAAAACTATACCATCCCAGCAACCACAACGCCCAGTGCTATTACTTCATGATGGATGATAATTCAGAAAACATAGAAAACAACCTGTGGTGACGGCACCTATTGACGACATGTCTCATATTATCGACAATTTCACTTTCATTTCAAAAAATAAGCGTTTGGCGCCAATTAGAGATTCCAACTTCACGACAATCGAGAAGCCATTCCATCTGCTACAATTTCACACGACAATCAAGTCACCAGTGGATAAAATAACGGCTTGAGAGAAGGATTTCCTCGTAAGTCGAGATTTCGTGCGTTCAGTGTACGTTTTTGCTAAGGAGGTGAGTTTTTATTTTTCTTTTATCGAATTTTCGAAGAAAATGATGCTAGTGCAATGGCTACAAAATATAAATAATGCAAATTTTTCAAAATTTTCTTCATGGAAATCCGAAATTTAACATTCCTGAAATTTAACATGTTTTTATATATATATATATAAACATGTGTGTGTGTGTGTGTGTGTGTGTGTGTGTGTGTGTGTGTGTGTGTGTGTGTGTGTGTGTGTGTGTGTGTGTGTGTGTGTGTTGATAGAGTCTCTTAGATGCTATGCAAATGCAACTGTTTCTATCGTCCATTTTCAAATTAAAATTGCATTTAAGGGTGTCAATAATACGGGTTTGCAAAACTAGGTATTCCCAATTATTATTGACACCCTGCCATTAAAGGCTGACGCTAACTGAATTGTCATTGGAAACCAAATGGTATCGTTCTTTTTGGAAAATAAATGTGGGATCCTATTTCTGACAGGGGGTATCAATAATAGGTGACAGTAGATGTGAATAATTGGAGTTCATATTGCTATTTTTGACATTTATTGTTTCATTTATTTTATTTATTGTTTTATTTATTGACATTATTATTGAAAACCGTTCATAACTTATGCCTAGCCTAATCTAAATCTGGTTTTGACCTGTCAATAACTGCTTCACTTCGGTGTCAATAATTATTGTATTCAACCTGTCAATAACTGGTTGATTCCATCGTCGAAAATTTGATTTTACTTGTCAATGAATGGTGAAAAACTTCACTTCAGAATTTGGCTTAAAAACTTAAATAGTCTAATTTTTTGAATAATTATGCAGGCTGAATATTTTCTACAGTTGTAGACGAGTTTAAAAAACGAAGGAAGAAAGGGGGAGATAGGATGATAAATAAGAAAGTTATAGCAAAGTTGAATTTCTTAATGTGTCGATAATTGGTGACGTCACCCTACCTACTGAGAGGATATAATTTTTTTCTTTTTTTTTACACCAAACTGTGAACGACAATGGATTGTCGCTTCTCCACATCTTACGTGATATTGACAGAGGTACTCTGTCGGGAATGAACATAAATGAACCACCCCCTTGAAAATGACTTATACTCTCTCCTTACATAACAACTTCAATTTGAATAATAATATTAATAATAGTCTTTATTCCATCATACAAATTAAATTACAAAATTAAATATTTACTTCAAATAAAATAACTAATTAAATAATATGCAAAAATATTTTAAATTAAATTACACGTAACCAAACAACTAAGAGAGAGCACATAACTAAATATCCAACTCTATGATGGAGCTCAGCATCATTACGATGCTTTCCACACAGTCCATGTAATTACGTAAACAGGAAGTGAACATTAATTTTCGCATATTACTTATTTAATTAATTATCTTATTCGAAGTAAATATTAAATTTTGTAATTTAATTTGTAGGATGGAATAAAGACTATTATTATTATTATCATTTTATTCAATCAAGTTGGCGGGCACCCTGTACGATAGGTAAATAATTCATGTTTTTGGATCTTCGGATAATGTCCGGAGCTTTATACCACGCACTAAACCCTTGAGGTCCTTATTGTTAAGCTACAGGCCCTTATTTTCTGGTTAAAAAAGCACCGTAACGTGAAACCTCACCGTTCCAGCAACCACAACGCCCAGTACTATTATTTCATAAAGGACGATATTCAGAACGCTCATGGCAATTCTGGTGAGTATAATGATGATGTAATAATGAGTGAGTAATAATGATGTAACTAATATCGTACCGGCTCCCACCCGAGAAAAATAATTACCTACCTATTGACTCTAACAACCATATTTCTTTCAGGTAATGTTGTGTAAGAGAGCTTGTGTATACCAGATAAAATGTTTGTGCTTCAATTTTTTTTAGGGGTTAACCCTCTGGCGGGCACGCAGCCGAACTGCGGTCGGCAAAATCAGCAATACTTGAACTATTCGGTTCAAGAGAAAATTGAGGGGTCGAGGGTGACAAGTATTTTTCTTCTATCGGTTCTAGAATCGATTGCTATGCTTTTTTGCATTTTTTGTGCCTTTCCAATGATTCTGTGAGTCTTCAAAGTTGATGGTTATCCGTTTGCAATACTTTGTCCAGCCCGCGCCCGCTACTGTAA
>JAEMON010000003.1:2898829-2912753 GCA_030264115.1 Lygus lineolaris | reverse complement strand
CCCCCCCCCCCCCCCCATAATTCCCAGAAAAGGGTGATTTATTGGCCTATTCTATTTGTTGACAATCTTCATAATAAATGTGTAATGTAACTTGATTTCAAAGGTTTTTCAATTATATACCTATCTATATTAATCTAGGTATCGTAATGTGGATACATATTGGCTAACTATATTTTGGGCGTTCGTGCTAAGTAAGTTGACATGACTCCCAGTCCTTACAATGACCAAAATGGCATTATAAATGGATGGCTGGTACCTATTGAATTCGGATTCCAATCAAAGCAAAGGTCGGCCACCGGAGCGGAGCCGCACAATACCCCACCTGTGGATTGTTATGACAGCTCTCGGCCTACTCCACCTACCTTTCACCTCTTGAAGGGTTCTCTGTCAGAACAAGATGAAGAGTCCACAACAGTTACAAGGATTCTGAGGGACATTAAAGGGGCTCTGTACAAGTTTGAGGTGATGAATCTCCTCCTAAGTAAGTAATGTTCATATTACAAGAAAGTCGGTTTGTAAATTAATTCTCCCATCTCTTCAGTTCAACTTTTGAAGGTTTGGAATCTGCATGATAATAAAATAAACAAATGGACAACCAAAATCCTAGGTTCAGACATGACACCCCCCCAGGTATCGATAGGAAGGTAAGAACGTCCAATTTAGTGAAAGTGCAAGAAATCCGTAGCATGGAGCTGAATAAGTAACCGCGGTACCTAACCAGATAATAAAATTGTGGGCAGCCTAAGGACGTCCTCGGCACGCAGTAGATACCTTATAGTAAACAATACCAACCAATCTTTTTGTAGAAACCTTCGCTCCTGTGACCTCAATTCATAAAATTTGACATTTTGAGGTAGGTATCTGTGATGCTTTAACAGTTGGTTTTGGTACATACCACTTTGATTTTGGAAAGATCAACTGGGTTGGGAGCCACGCGGATCTTGGACACAGCCTTGATGATGCTATCCACTGTGATCTGTCCGCCGGACGCATAATCCTTGATGATTTCGCCGACGCCGTTGAGCAGTGCCTGGGCGTCCACCCCACCGAAGGTACCCATGTTTTGGAGCACAGGAAACAGTTGCCGCACTGAACCCGCACGAACTCGCGAGGGGACTGCCCTACAACCCGATGCCGGCCTCTGGCATTCCCTCGTCGGTTCCCACTACTTCGCCGCAGAACAAAGAACTGCCCTCAGCCGGCTGCGGATCTGGAGGCGGACGCAACCTAGCGGTTTCTCGAGGGAACTGTGAATCGAGGGGGAAACACCCCAGCGAAGTTGTCGGCCAATCAAACAGAACCTGCTTCAAATAAGCCAGTGTAGCAGTAGCAGGAATGTTCCTCTATGTACAGCGATATGCCTTGAAAATACACAATCATAGACGTGGGTACCAACGTCGATGAATAAGGTACGTGCAACAACTCCACCCCAACACAGTTAATACTTCAATACCTCAACTCTTACAACCATAAATCAAACCGCCTTATGACCTACACACACAAAGGTCTCAGAGAGCCTTCTTGGATTCTGATGATTTTATCCTATGAAGAAAGTTGTGTTGTTAATTGAATTTTGCTTCCGAGTCTACAAAGGTAGCGGAAGCATTGTTTTCACTTTTGGGTGGTGAAAAAGTGTTTGCCTTCAAAATCAAAATTTCAACTCGCGTTTTACATTTAGACCATCCTGAAAAATTTTGGTTACGTGTCTGTCTGTCTGTAAGTCTGTCTGTCTGTCTGTCTGTGTGTCCGGGAATCCTTGCAACACGCGTAACTTCCACAATTTCCATCCGATTTTGATGACATTTTCAGAGATTACGCGGGTTAGGCCCTAGATGGTCCCCTAAGAAATTAATTACCAGCCTACCAGAGGTACCTAGCCTCTGCGCATGCGTAAACGTGAAATCCTCGAAACATCAATTTCTCGCGACCTAATAATGGTCAGATTTCGCTCAAATTTGGAGGGTAGTTGAAGATTGAAGGATTGATGTTACCTACCCTACGAGTTTCATCAAAATCGAATCAGCGGTATCTACTTCGCATGCGAAAAACTTGAAATCTTTGCAACACGTATAACTTTAACACTTTTCATCCGATTTTGATGACATTTTCAGGGATTCCGCGGGTAAGCCCCCAGATCGTCCCCTGTGAAATTCATACCCTCTGCGCATGCGCAAACGTGAAGCTCTCATAACTTCGACAATTTTCATCCGATTTCGATTTTATGAGAGCTTCACCCAACTTGGCATACGTTTTTTTTTTTAGCTTTTTAATCTAAAAAGGAGTAGAGGTATGATGAAGAAGAATTCTGCTTTTATTCTATGAATAAAGTACCTAGTGTAGTGTTGTGCCTTTCAATTTTTAATCTTTCAGTCTACGAAGGAGTGGGTATTGTGAAGAGAACTGATTGATTTCGTGCTAAGAAGAAAGTAGTATTGTTCATTGTTGTTGTAATTTTTAGTCTTTTAGTCAATGAACGAGTAGGTATTATGAAGAAAAATGCTGATTTTATTCTATGAACAAAGCACTGTTGTTCATTTTCATTACTAGAGTTAGAGATATGTTTTGTCCATGGAATAACCACTTGGCACCACTGTAGGGCGATTCAAGTTCAACTCGAATATATTAGGTCAGCAGGGCCTTCGCCGCACACTCCTTTAAAAAAAAGTCGACAAGTGTGCGTAGAAGGTTCTAAAAATAAAAAGCTAAAATATTCAAATTGAATCTGAACCACCCCCTGCTGGAACAGACCTAATCTACAGGAAGAATGTTCATATACGAAAATATTTTCATAATATTTTCGATATAGGTTTAGCCACTCTGGAAGTACTTATCCCACTTTAGAACTCCAAGATCAATTACAACTACTAGGCAATTTTTACCTCAAAAAGTGCCTCTCAAATGTTTTGGTTAAGTAGCTACTTATCGGGAGTATTTTCAAGTGCACGATTTTTCCCCTGTTTTTCGATTATTTCATTATAACAAAAATATAATACAATACATAAATATAATATAATAACATTAATACATAAAAATATAATATAATAAATTAATTAATTAATAAATATTAATATTGAAATATAATACATTAATACAAATATGTATATGCCTGTAGATAGAGTGGCCTGAACATGACGTGTTGAGTTAGGTAGGTATCGTTTTCCACATGAATTGAATGATGAATGATACTTCTGCTTCATTTTGACTGATCAATAATTTATTTTTACGAGAGAAATTTTTGAATTGTGAATTTTTTGTACAAACCAGTTCCTGGCACAAATTTCGCTTCCACTCTACCGAAGATGGAACGCTATGTAGGTTGTTATGTATTCGTGCAAGGAATGAAAACAATTTTTCTCTTCTCTCTGTCTGTCTGTCTGTGTTCAATATTCCTTGTTCCAGGCAAACTATAGGTATGCAATTATCGGCCGATTTTGATGGCATTTTCAGAGATTGTGCGAGTTAGCCCCGTGACGGTCCCATATCAATTCTATAGCCACCAGACAATATATTAGCGTGAACTTATGCGCAAAAGTGAATTTTCTGAAACTACGATTTATCAGTTCCTATTGGACCGATTTCGCTCAAACTCAGAAGGTAGATGTGGGCTGACTCCTAGACAATTACCTGTGAATTACGTTACTATTGGATCAGTAATAGCTAGCGCTCATGGGCAAACTTAAAATTTGTTTTCATAGCCATTACTCCGGTGACTACTCTACAATTCCGGTGCAATTTTCAAGGGTTAAGCGGGTTAGATCCTAGACAGTCTCCTAGGAATTTCATCGCTGTTGAACTAAAAGTAGCGTGTGCGCACGCTAAAATGTGAATTTCCTAAAATAACTGTTTCTCAGTTTCTAATTGAGCGATTTCGCTTAAATTCGGAGAGTAGTCCTTTGATATACGGTAGGTACAATTATTTTTACGTACTAAATTTTACCTTATCTGAGACTACACAACACAACATGTTGTCTATATCTCTTGGAATTCGTCGAACAACATCATAAACATTTTATCGAAGAGCGTGGATGTGTAGGCCACATGGAGGTTTGGTGCACCAACCTTCGTACTATGATGAAATCTTCTGATGAAACTGAATGTACAAACCTAAGTTTGGTAATACCATTCACAGAAAGCTTTGCAGAATGAAAATCGGTACCTACACCCGATCCAGAGAAAAACGGAAATTAATTTTCGTTCATTTTGAAGCGCGACGTGGTAGCAGCTTTTGGAACTGAATGTAAACATAATATAAAAATGAATCCCTATTTCCCTTTGCCACGCAATAACTTGAGAATGAGTGCACCAAATTGAATAATTGTTTTTTTTTTTTTTGTGTTCGTTACTGTCAGGAAGGTTTTTATCAAAGAAAATTTGTGTTTCGCCCTAATTGTCCGTATCTCACTACAAACGAGCGAAGCGAGCGTTTGGGATCTGGACGGTAACCGGCAAGTATAATGTCCTTATTATTGTTGGTTCATTGTAGTTCCAACAAACGTTGCTTATCACCAGTTCGGTAAGAACACAGCTCAGGGCCGTATCTTATGTCAACAGACATGAACTGACTCACCGGTTTTTTCGTTGTGACGCTCAAAGAAGCATCAAGAAATGAAGGTTGACCGGGACAATGCGAAAAAATTACTAATTGCTCATTATAATGGTAATCAAAACACGGAAGGTCGGGCTGGAAAGTGGGGGAGAATAGCCGCATTGTTCAACTAACAGCGGATAACAGAATAATGTGATGATTGTGACGGGAACGATCGGTATGCGAATGGCACCACCGATGCAATTACCTATCCACAATCAAACTTGAAGCAAAGGTGGCTGGAAGGGTAGGCGAGGTACCCATTGGCTAATCTGTAATAATTATACTATTTTTTTTAGGATCCGAATTTCAAACAGAATCATTGTTTAGTAATAATAATAAAAGATATTGCTACCTAGGTAATGAAATGAATAGCTGAAGGTCATTTTGGCATATTTATGCATTTTGGTTTATTATTTTCAATAATGAACCATTGGAATCGAGCACGAAAAAAAAAAAATGTTTAACCCCCCTTCAAAATTTGAGGTTTTACGTTTCAAGATACGTAGAATCCAAAAATCGAATTTAAAAAAACCTTCCATCCACTGTACGCCGTACGGGGCACTTTCCTTAGTTACCATGGACCAAAATTAATGAAATTTGGTATACCGGACCCATTCGGGGTCTAGTTGTGCCGCGAAGCTTGGCGTCACCGTCGGTCTTCTCTAAGGGTTAGAAAATAGGGGATGAAATTTTCAAAACGCCCTAGCTCGAAAATTCAAATAGAAAGGTATATTTTTTCCATCGATTTAAAATAGAACACAATTTTTAGCGTCGAATGAGGACCGTTCGCTCCCTGTAAGGACTTGAGGGTTGAACGAAAAAAAGAGCAGAAACACGAGTGTGAATCGCAATTCTTCCCGAGTAGGCAATATCTCCGTTCAAATATCAGCTGTTCAAATGCAACTTTCTTTCGATTCCACTGAACCAAGTTTGTTGTATACTTTCAATAGCTCCCTTGGTTACTGAATTTCATTAAGAATGAATGATACAACTCTCCGATAATAATAATTACAAGAAGGTACCTACTCATTGTCGCCAAGAGATGATTGTGAACCTCGCGGTAGGTGGGTATTTTATGTCAATAGGATCTATACAGAAAATAATAAACCGTTGTGTAATAATTTTCAGCGTTTTGTATTCCAATGAAACCTTTTATTGTAACAGAAGTCATGTTACGTTTACTATGAATTTTTGTGTCAGCAACATAACACAGAAGTGAGAATACGGAATTAGCTATTCCTTTACAGAAGTACATTCAAATTCCTATGCTTACAAAAATTAATTGGTGACAAGATTTTTTTTTTTAGAAGCAGACTTCAACTTAAAAAAACAAGAGCTAGATTGCATAATGTCAGAAAAAAAGAGGAAACGAGCATTTATTTTCTCAGATAATTTTTCTACCAATTCAGTAGGAAGTATTGTTTTTGGATAAAATTAATACGAGGTACCTAGTCCTTCCCTGGTAGATTCTTCGGTGGCCTTTTGCATCACCAACAGTGCGAAATACCAAATTGGCCACTGACTCGAACCAGATAACGTTCGCCAAGTTGGGTCGGTAGAAGCTATACTGCAGTAGCTCTCTCACTTTTATAACATGGACATTATATGTTGTATAGGTATTTGTGTTAGATATATATGTATTCTATAATGAATTTTGATGAGGGTTTTCTTTTGTAGTTCGTAGTACTCCATATTGATGTTATTATTGTTTTTATTATTATTATATCCAATAACAACATCAAAAATGTATTCTATATATTAAATAGAACCAGTTAGGTAATGAATATTCCAATGAAATTGGTGGAATAGTTACTTAGTTGGAGTTACGTCAATGACAACAAATTTATAGTTCGCTATTACTGATGATCCAATCTTGACGAAATTCATAGGCGATCGTCTCGGAGTCATCCTCATGTATTACCCTCCGAATTTGAGCAAAATCGGTTACATTACGAACTCAGGCACCGTAGTTTTAGAAAATTCACGTTTGCGCACGCGCACACGCTACCACTGGTCCAACCGTAATGAAATAGTTGTGCAGGAGCAAACTCGCACAATCCCCAACAGAAACATATTGTTCAGGTAGCTATGAAACTTAAAAAGCAAGTGGAACTTTCGATTTTGGAGGACACACTTTTTTACTCCTTCCGCCAAGTGCGAGTACATATACCTAGCTCCATACCTTCTGTAGTGAGGAAACAAAATAAGAGTATACCTACCTAACAAATAAATAAAAACTTCTGCATTTGTAGTACCTGAACTTTTGTAGGTCGGAATGGGATAGTGTACTAATTCTGAAAATTATATTGTGTTGTTGGGATGGTGAAACCATTTTCCGTGCAGGAAATATATTTTTTGGAGCCATTTTATTGGTTACAGTTGGTACATGTTTCGGCGGTTCTCTGCCGCCTTCCTCAGCCTTAAATAAAATAATTTTTATAAGTTTTTAAAAATTAGGTAATATCTAAAAAATATATGTTTCAGATTTGTCATTAAGTGGTAAGTATGTACATAAATCATTATGTTTGTCAATATTTACTGATTTATATAAATTATATATAGTCCATTATTAAAATTACCTTAATTAAGTTGTGTGATGGGGCTTATCCCATTCATCCATAAGTCTACATTATAAGTCTGTACAAGTAATCCTTGCATCATGATTCCACCATAGTTGTTTAGCTAAAATTGTAAAAATGTAAAGTTTTTTATATAATTTGATGTTATATAGGTTTAATAAGATTGTTAAATAAATCTAGATGAAATATGGTTATTTGTCTTGTTATTTTACCTTTGTTGCAAATTGTATTATTTATGTTCCTCTCTTCCTTTGCTTCAGTTTTGCTAGTCATTTCCTTATTTGGGCTTGAGAAACTCGCATTAATGTTGTTTCTGTAATAAAGGAGGTAGTTATAAGTAGTTATGGGGAGAGAAAATTGTTTTTGGTTTTGGAACCTTCTAAATTTTTAACTTACTGAGATTGATGTTGGTACTGTCCCACTAGTCAATCTGAAAGACAGATCGAAATTTTTTTTTTTTAATTTAGGTACCTACCAGTGAACATTTATAGTCCAATCCGAGGAATAATTGCAAAATTCTTACAACGGATATTGAAGTTCGTGGATATTGGTGTTTGACGGTTTGGTAGGCAATAGGAAATTCGGGGGTAGGTTAGATGGTTAGAATCAACAAGACTAGGGAGGGCAAGGTCGCACGTTGCACGCCACTCTGTGAGAAGCAGGTCATATCTTCTCTACCTACCGCAGTAGACGTCACTACTTTCGATTCGGAAGGAAGCCAAACCCCGTAATACCCCTTTCAAATCCGATTTTCAGAAGATCGCACTCACGGACGAAATGAATCGTCACGAGGCTGAATCGAAGACTCTGTTGATCGTTCACGTACGATCATCATGTATGTAGGTAGGTACAAATAATAGCGAGTGAACTGCAATCTCCCCCTCTGACTCGAAATTAGTGGTGCATTCAAACTGTCGAACATTCAAACCGAACTCGAACTGATTATTCCAAAATATTCAAAATCGAACTTTTCTTCTCGAACTCGAACCCGAACTTCCACTAAAAGTTCGCGAACATGTTCGAGTAAGGTCACTACAGGTTTGAGCCATAATTTATAAAGGCATGTTTGAGTAACTTTCGACTATGAAACGTTCCGAACATGCCCGATCAAAATAAAACCAACGAATCAACGATCAGTGTGGAATAGTTATAATTGAATCCCTCCGAATGTTTAGTTACCTATTTCAAAAACATTGCTTGAGGTCATACGGGACCATTTCTACTGCATTTCTACTGCATTCTACTGCACATGTTCGATTCCAGGGACAGTCCCCTCTCGTGATATAAGTAGTAGGTAAATTCATACTCTGGATTCATACTGCCCGCATAATCCTTGAAAGCGATTTTTGTGCAGTTTTTTTAGTTCGAATAGGAAAATTTTCTAGTTGTGCACTACGTTGCTGGATTTTCGAAATTCGCATTTGGAGGGGTGGAAGGGGGGGTTAATGCCCAAAAAAACATGCGACAAAATCTTGTGTACTTGTACGTTCCACAAGGCCTAATTCCTAACCGATTTGCTAGCTTTTTCCTTGCAAATGCTGTTCAGTGTTGGAACAATTCTTGACTCCACCGTGGTCTGGCACCACGTGCCAGACTGGCACCACAGGGTGTTGCCTCACGGATGTACGTTTTGGGTATCGTTGATGACAGATTTTTGTTTGCTGTTCAGTTTTGAGACAATTTTCCATCTAAAGAAACGTACCCTGATATGCATGCATTACTAAACTACGAGTATTATAATGTTTATTTATATTCTCTGTTGCCTGGGTTCGAAAGTCTCCGTTGTTCGATGGTTACGATGAGGTTTATCATTCGAGGTCCCCTAATAACGGGGTCCTCGAAACAGATAATAACATCAAGCAAGGCCATATGGAATAACTGCCTCTCAACCATTCGTGAGTATTGCCACCGCTTCGATGTAAGTAATGTGGTTAGAAAACAATATATGGATAACATTTTCTTTGTATCGCATTTTAGTATCCATATAGTTCGGTCGGTGGAGACTTATCAACATTGCGGACGATAGAAATTTCCTTTCAACTGATAAATAACAGAGCAGAAATAAACAACCGTGGGTTCAGTTTGTTGTGGTCTCGATTGTCTTGCGAGGTCGGGATGGACATTGGACACTTCGAACAATCTTATGAATGAAGAATAAATTGCTACAGAGTAAAGACTACACGATACTAGTAGGATTCCAGAGTCGTATACCCTCTTGGTGGAAATTATGATGCACTTTATCCTTCAAGTCACGGATGGCATTTGCCTGTCGCCTTATATAGGGCGACATGAGACCCTAGACTGACTGTAAGTATCAGAATCAAGGAAGTTCTTCTCTTCGGCTGCTGTGTGGATTGTTGATTGAATTTGACTAAGCTTCTCATGGTTTAAGGTGGCTCATGTTTAAGTAGCTACCTACTTACTAGTACCTTCCATGTTATACTGCTGCCCACGCAAATTTTATTTTCATATGAATAAATGAAAAAAGGTTTATTGAAAATATATAAAAATGTACAAAATGACAATTATTTTTCTTCTTAACCTTATTCAGGTAAATGACACGATACGCTGTATCAGGATTGGCTGCTTCGCCATCCTCCTTTCCGCATCTGAGATAATCACCATTACACCCGAACGATTTCTTATTTCATAATCATTCTCTCGTTCTTGGTTTGGATTTTTAACTTATGAGCCATTTTTTCTTTCCTCAGCCCACCTGAAGGTGAATGGAAAGTATTGCGATCAGCTGAAAACCCAATTTCTGAAACACCACCTTTAACTGGTCCTAATCGACATCTGATCAATTTTCTCCACGTTTTGGAAAAGTGTATGTAAGTCCGTATGTATGTATGTATGTGTGTGTACGTATGTGTATGATCACGATTGCGTCTTCTACGAAATTATAAAAAATTCCAATTTCGAGGATTAGTTCCTACATGTCTGAGGTTAGACCCTAATAATTTCAGCCCCCAGGTCAATTATTAGGGGGAGAGAATATTCCAAATTTAGCTTTTCTTCCAAACTGCTATAACGATTTTGATGAAATTCACAGGATTTACTCTTCTGACAAGTAGAAACAAGTTCCGATACCCCTCATCTCGACAAAAATAGATTGAGGGCCAATACAGCTGAGGAAAGTAGTGTGAAGCCTCGCACCAGATGTGTTTAATCTCATATCTTAATTTTAGCATTCTATTACATTACATCCTCTGATCATCGGGCATGCCCCTCGACATATGAATGATTTAAATCCTCAGTTTATCGTGTTCTTTACAAGTTGGAAACCGCCGGCGCCGTACTATTTAAATTTGACTATAACGACTTGCTGTTCTCAGCTCATCTACGCCCACCTTATACGCTTTTAGGATGCTTATATTATTTTCTTCAAGCTTAAGAGCGTACCTCAAGAATCTCACCACGCTCCTATCGTCCAGAGCTCCTATTTTTCCCTCTAAAAGCAGGTTGAATCCCTCTATGAGGCTCGAATAGAGATCGTCTCTAAGGTTCTGATGGTCCGGCAAAAGATCCGTCTGCGCCCCTGCTGGCTGGAAGACATGTTCTTCCCGTTCAGATTCGGCGAGGAGCTATCTGAGGTGACTCGAACTCTCTTAGACTCAGCTTTAAACATGAATAGCCTTCCCCACTTTCCGCTAATGGTGGGTAACGGAGAAAATCAACCAAGAGAAACAGCCAGCGAATCGAAGTTCTGATCGCAAAACACAGATCAGGTAGCTAACAGGATACTTGATGCGAAAAACAACCACGATTTGTTCCTTATCTGAATTAGGTCAACCGGATAAAACTCAAACGCCATATGTAAAAGCCACTATCATGATTTGGGAAAACGAAACTCTCGATTTCAATTTTTCGAAAAATACGTAAGGGGTAAAATAGAATTGTTTGGTTCGATCTCTGGCTGGGAGTCGAACCATGGGGAATATCACCCAAGTTACGACCCAATAAAATGACTAAGCTTTTACGAGCTACAAAATTATGCAACTCGACAAACGATAAACTAGAACTGTGAGAACTCCGTCTTAAAACGCGTAGCCCTTTTACTAACGAAATGCAACGGTAGGTATATGAAAACATCTGTGGCTTCCGGCGAAGATCAAACGACAATTTGATGTAGAACTTGTGGATTGGCATCCTTTCTCCCTGAATGTTTTCTTCTGGTATGCATAAACCAGTGTGGCTTCAGGGCGTGACGCATCACTGTATGGAGAAGATGATACGTATAATAGGACCTACGATAAATGTATGTATTTATGTAAGCAATCTCTTGGATACTATATTATATGATAAGAATATACATTATTTAATTTACCTATCGTCCCATTTAAAGTAAAATGTTGTCTGTTCTTGTTTGACTCAAACTCAATAAATTAATAGTGTTATGGTAGTTTGCTCGTTCTTATTCAGTTTAGTTTATGCTATAGGTGAATGGTATGATTAGGTATTTTATTATGGTAATTTTTGTTGGTCTCCATCTCATTATTAATGAGATGGAGACCAACAATGATCCAAGTTACTTACTCTCTCTATGCTGTTACGTACTCTTTCTGCCATAGGATCCAAAATTGTATTTTTCTTGTCGGACTTTTTTGGCACCATCACGTCTCCCGGTCCCTGAAAAGGGGAAGTGGAGCTCCTTCTTCGATACCAAAACAAACGGGGAACTTGCATGGGTAGGAATATTGCATTTCGAACATCAAAATCTGATTCAGCGCCATTCAAAACCCCCTGGTGCCAATTTTCGGGGGGTAAGAACGGGTTTAAAGGGCGCGTGACGTCATTTAGGTTAGGGAGCTGAGAAACCCGCCCAGTTATGCGTGGGGTCGATGACGTCAGTTGGGTTAAAATTAAAAAAACTCATTTTCGGCAACTTTCAATGGTCGGATCCCCCTCATATAGCACCTTTTTGGAAAGCCCTCACTAAGCTCTTTCAAATCACAAAATAAAAAACAACCATGCTTGTTCCCCATTGCCTCACTTCTGGAGCCCCGGAGACGTAGGGGTACTACTCGTATCACCAAGAACTGGATTTTTGCCTTCACCCATCCCGTTCCCACCGATGTGGGCTTATCCCTTGTTTGATACTTAAGTATTTGTTATTATTTTATCAATAATTTATTATCCAAAGAAAATATTTAGAATTAGCCGAAAAATTAATAAAATTTTTATTAGGTATTATTTTATCGTGTACACATCAATAATTTTTTGGAAATGGATTATATTCTAAATAATTGAAGTATAAACGCATCTTGCCCATATGTAATGTACCTACGGTATATATACTTTTATGCCCATCTTGAGAAACCTCCTCCAATATCCTAACCATCCATACCCACGCCAGCTAAATTAATTTTAAACCAGTATAGTATAAAAGTCATGTCGATAGATCTCATTAACTTGAACCATTAACTAAAAAACAGAGTTTTAGAACTAACTTATCTAAATTTGATTTACCGGTGGTTATGGAGACAACGATCGTCAACCAGCTTACCTGAAACACAAGGAGGAACCAATTACAACATTTTCTCTTCGCTAATAGAAATATGATTTTTTTGTATTGATTATAATATTCATGAAACCCATTATTCCCAAAGTAAGCGGGTATCTTGAAAGGATCCTATCGAGTAATTCGCATGGCCGGAAAGTGATTAAATACCTACGTCACTAATTAGAGAGATAGAAGCCTCACGTCCCAGTGGGAGTAGTAATGTTTCAGTAAGTCTACCGATAAATTAAGTGGAATTAGTGTATTCACGCACAAGGGAACGAACTTCGTGATAGCATGTGTGTCGTAGCAGTCTCCACGGACGAGCATTGTTGAATTGTAAGAGAGCATACAATAATTATTAGGTAATTACATATTTAAATGATTGAAGGTGGAATATAGTTTTCCTAGCTTGGCAGCCGAGGCTCGAGGCAATCATCTCGCGAATCCAAAATTATTATTTAATCCAAATTTTGGAGCCGTGTGCGGGAGTTTACCGAAAATTTCAGTGTCGATCGGCCGTGGATGGGCATCCCCATCAAAACCCACTGAATTCAAGGTGAGCTGCCAAATTTATACTTCCATCTCCAATTTTACTGAATTCTCTTTTTTGGATAGACATTAATTTGATCGATTGTTTAGTTTTAGTTGCCAATTTTTTTCAAAAGAATAATCAAGCAGTCCACTGCCGCTTAGTAACATTTTTTATACAATTTTTTTGCTTCCGAGTTTACAATAGGTAGGGAAGCGTTGTTTTCACTTTAATAATCAACAAAAATGTTATCCTCCAAAATTCAAATTTCCACTCGCATTTTACGTTTCACAGCTTCCTGAAAAAAGTTGGTTCCGCGTCTATTCGTCGGTCTGTCTGTCTGCCCACATCTCCTTGTTACAGCCTTCTCTTCCAGATGTTACATCCGATTCTGTTCTAATTTTCAGGGATTATGCGGGCAGCTCTCCTTGAGGGTCCCATATAAATTTACTCATGATTGAATCTCTACTCATACGCTAACGTAAATTTCTTCACGATTATGTTGACATTTGGTCCAAACTGACAAACATCAACACGATCAACAGTTTTGAACTCACGCAAATTTTTGAATTAAAATGTGTGTTGATATTTGGGGTAAACTGACAAACATCAACACGATCAAGAGTTTTGAACGTACACAATAATAAATTGTGTATGCTGTGTTTGATTTCTAATTTTCTTGAACGCGAGGAAGCTATATGCCATTTCCACTTGGCAGAGTATTT
>JAEMON010000003.1:2884283-2894457 GCA_030264115.1 Lygus lineolaris | reverse complement strand
GGTTAAAAATGTGTTCGTGCTCGATTCCGAAGGTTCATTATAATAAACCAAAATATTGTCAAAAGTTGAGTCCATCGTTATCTCCCCAGAAGAAATCCTTCTCAAAAGAAACGTCGGAGAAATAAAAAATGATATAGATAGCATGAAATATCACAATATCACAAATAACGACAAGAAGGCTTTATACATTTTCAGATTTAGAAGATTTGTCCAAAAAAGAGAATTCGTAATCACCTGGCCATCCAACAGTTGGTAGACGTTTAGTACAATATGAAAATGCCCAAAGTATAAGAAAGATAACTATGGCACTTCCCAATCAAGTTATTGGGTAGTAAAGGTACTTTGTTATAGAAATCTACCTTTCTCAATGAAATTACCTACTTTTCTGTAGAATTTCAATACTTTTCCCAATAAATTTACAACCAAATCACAAGTACTTACCAACTTCTCCCTGATTTACACTCTTTCGATTCAAATTACTATTTTTTACTTACACTACAATTTGAAAGGGTAACGTAATTGGTAAGTACTAAATGGGGAAAATATTGATTAGATAGGGAAAGCGTGGATCGGTTTGGAAAATAATCAATTGGCCGATACATTTGGTTGGGAAAAGTGACTTTCTAATAGGTGGGTACCTAGGTATATCTATATTTGACTGGGGAAATGCCGTAGGTAGATGTAACGAATGTAGGTGCGAATGTACGGTGGATGACTATGTTCAAGGAGCCACGTAGGTAATTCTTTATTGAATGATTATTTAGTGTTTGTTTTCTGTTTGCAGGCACGGGACCTGTACCACTGTGCAACGAAACGGAAGGCCGAGCGTACTGCTTCCAAGAACAATGGTTGTGTCCTTGATTCTAAATAATGTATTCACGAATTTTTGAATTCGTTTAATCAGAATGAAAATTGGAGGGCTCTGATGTATACGAGTAAATACCGAAATTACACAAAATTATGAACTGATTATTGTACGATGAGCATTCTTTTGGCTGAACCCCAACGAACAATAATCAAAAAAGGCTAGCATTATTAGCAGGATAACCCAAGAACAGAGTAGGTGTGCGTAGAGATCACGTATCAATGAGTTGTTTAACCTGATGGCCAGATGAATATTAAAGTAAATTTCCTTGTATCCATCCTTTTTCAGACGGCCTTATCTGGTCGAATGAAGCAGTTCCCGTGAGATCACCAAAGTTAAGCTATCAGCGGCGTGGTTAGTACTTGGATGGGTGACCGCCTGCGTGGCGGGCACCACACAACTCAGTATTTTCGCGTTGGGCAGTCAGCAATCCCCTTTCCACTCAAGAGGGTGAGGCAATGAGTAGCCATGAGCTGAACAACAACAATTCTGAACAAATTCTGATCTTCCCTTTGGAGGACAGCTGATTTGGTGGTCCACGACGCCGGAAGCGGCAGAAAGGCGAAAATCCAGCCTGAAATGGTTGTTCACTCTAGTTTACATTACTCCTCTTCTCCAAAACCCCCACTCTTGCACAAAATTGAGCAATTCATTGAAAATGGCCCACCATCTAGAATGATCTGAAAGAATCACGTAGGTACTTAAGAAGATGAGAGTTCAAAATATATTTTCTTAGTTTCACACAGTTTGTATATTGTGCATGAGGGCACCGAACTGCATGAACCGAACTTTACCTATTCAATCTGCACCAAAATGTCTTCATACCTAGGCTCGGATTTGAGAAATTTCTAACAGCCAATCAAATTAGGCTAATCCAAAAATATTTCGCTAATCACATGAATTAGATGTGACCGTGAAAAGCGGGCAAACAGTAGAACAAATACAGTGAAATTGAGATAATGGTGTTACCTAATCGTTTTCAAATACCATGAGAAGGAAGGAAAACTAGACATTTGAAGATACCGTAGTGATAAATTAATAGGTAGATAGACAAAAATAGCGTAGGTGATTGTAGATAAATCATTCGACCAAAAGTTAGATACATTACCTACCTGATTCAAACTAGTTTGAGGGCCGGTTTATCAATCACATTTGCAAGCCCGAATGAAGTCTGACTAAGTCAAATCTCTGATTATCTCGCACATACCCGTTTATCAATCCACTTTAGCAGCTGACTATCCCTAATCACTGATTAGGGATAGTCAGCTGCTAAAGTGGATTGATAAACGGGTATGTGCGAGATAATCAAAGATTTGACTTAGTCAGACTTTATTCGGGCTTGCAAATGTGATTGATAAACCGGCCCTGAATCTCCTACCTCCTCTTGAATCTCCTACCTTCCTATTGGTAATGAACATCCAACGAGTTCGTTGCACTTTCTATTTCGTTCGGTTGAAAGGTCATTAGATATGGGTATATCAGTCATTACCAAACTATGAGTCATCAGTCAGGTGATAACTAAAACACAAGCTCAGGCACCGGCTCTCGTTGTACCTACGTGAACGAGATAACGTAAATAACAATAATAACAAATAACAACGTAATAACAAATTCAAGGATTAGTTACTCTGAGTGCCTCAGTTTTAAGAAATCTGCATATAACCGCATACCTTCTGGCCCTGGAAGGAATAATCATGTATTAATGTGTATATCGAAACATGTCATTGAAAATAGTCGTAGTCCAGGCAGGGGTGATGTAGGAACGATTCTTATCACTTTGTTTCCATTAATGGTGAAAATTGAAAGCAATTTTCAACCAGAAAATTTAATATATAACAAATCTCTAACAACTGCCAACCATTAGAAAGTGGAAATCAGAAGAGACACACCACTCAATCTCGTGAAGTGATTATTGAATGGTTCGTTATACATGTAAGTATGGCAATTCAGTCAATTTATTATTTTTGAAAAATGCGGTTGCATCATAAAAATAAGTAGCTCAGTACTCTGTAACTACCTCAGAATTGTTTGATAGATAGGTAAGTACGTGTACGGTCGTTGTATCCGTAGGCAGATAAGTGCATCATTAAGGAACGCTGCAAAAATTACACAACGGTTTATTATTTTCCACATAAATAGGTTCCTGTGTTAATTAGGATGTGCTTGAAAAAAACCTACAATTTTGTGTCGTTCGCAATCATGTTTGTTCCGTGGGAGTACCTATCTGTTGTATCCGAAAGTACCTGCTATTCAATAGGGATGGGCAGTTCCGCAGGAGTTTGAAATTTGACTTGATGAAAATGGGAATAAGATAGCTCAAAAACAGTTTCGGTAGATATGTTTGAATGACATTTTGACCTCTGCCCGTTAAGGAAAAAAACCTTGAATACCTACACCTATATCCATGCCTACCTGCTACTGAAAAAACGAAGCCTAGCTTATAGCTAGCATAAGGTTTGTTCGCAGTGTCAATTGGAAGTGGTTGGAAATGGTTTGCAAATCGTTTGCAAGCGTTAAATACCTACTTACAGTCGCCAGAAACCGTCATAAAATCTTCCTACGGGACTAGTGATCCACAACTTGGTTCAAACTGGTTTGAAGGACCCTGGAACGGACCAGCATGGATGCCATAAACAGTCAGAAATGATCAGAGAGTCATTGTGAACGACCAAACGTGGTTGCAAACGGTTTCTTACTGATAAGTTGGTCACTGCGAACAGTACCAATAACTTGCGACGTATAATTATTGACAAGAGTATAAACAATACTGGAGGGTGAAATGACATTAACCCACCCCCTCTAGACTTGGAATTCACATCAGAAATTCGAACTCACTCACATCCTACTATCGATTGACTAGTTAAACTAAACTACTAAAAAGCTAAAACTAAAACGATTGATGAGATTGAGCATTGAAGACTAAGATAGTATACTTAGGTACCTTCTCGTACTAACTACCTATCTATTTTTACCGACTTCAAAAAGGAGGACGGTCTCTCTATTTGATGTGTCAATTAAGAGACGACTGTTTTTATGGAGCGTGTTATTCTATTAATATATTTTTATTGGAAATCTAGTGATGTGCATGTCTCACCTCTTTCCTGTATTTGGGTTTGAAGGTGACGCCGTAGGCCATAAGTTCTGCGGCAGACGCGCAGCGACATTCTTCTTCTTGCCGCACTGCTAGATAACCGTTCCCCGCCATCTCAACTTGCTGTGAACCTCTCAACCCACCCAATCAACTGCTAAACCCAATCAGATCAAGGCAGGGTTCTATTCAACGCAAAAGGGCGATTGTTAAACCATAATAGGTAGGTGTTTCAACAACAATAACCTGGAAAACAAGGAAGTCGGAATATATATTCCTGGAAAGTGAAGTGATCGACGGTATACCATTTGGGAGGAATGTGTTCTTACTGTCTAGCAACATTATTTTGCATCTTTTTTCGGGTAGGAGCTAGTCCCCATCATGCCACCCTTGGTGAGATGCTCGGACCCACCCAGTGAGATGCTCGGGACAGCACAATGCCTTTGACAAAAAAAATCGTAGAAATGAGGTAGTGAGGGTAGTCATAGGAGGGGCTGACGAGCCAGGGGAGGCGCATGTTAGCGAATTTTCGAAGAAAATGAAGCTATTGCAATGGCTTCAAAATTTTTGTAATGCAAATTTTTGAACTTTTTCTTCATGGAAATCCGTTTCAGACCATTCTAAAACGATTCCTGAAATTCAACACTTTATTATATATATATATGTTTATATACAGTGGTAGGTGTTTGACTAGTTCAATTTAATATTGAGAAGGTTGGTTAATGACCAGGCTGGTCGTTTTCAGGATGATTTTAATCATGCGACGTTGCGGTCCTGGATCAGTACCCTAATCATGCACATATATTTCTCCTTCTTGGGATGTACAAGAATAATGGAGTAGTGTATGTATCATACACTGGTTATGGACCAAAATTCTTGAAATTTGGTACACCGGCCCCATTTGGGGTCTAGTTGTGACCCGAATCTTGGCGTTACCGTCAATCTTCTCCAAGGGGTAGAAAATACGGGATGAAATTTCAAACGATCCGACCTGCTTTTGAAAATATTTACCTTTTACTACTTATAGTAGTATAACTACCTATAGGTGGCTATGTTTATAAGAGAGTGAAAACTGATTATTCTTTACCCGTGTGACAAACAAATAAACAAATTCCTATTATGGCTGCTGGTTCCAAGAAATTTATGATCAGTCGGCTAATAGTATGCCTAACTAGTCTACCTACCATACTTATATTTATTCACATGGTTTGACATGAATGTCACTTATAAATCCACTGGTTAACTAAACAGGTATGTCGGATAGACAATGAATAGCCAGTATTTTAGGCATGCCTTCGTGAAACTGATCGAATTTCGACAACGTTTAGAATCGACTATAGGTGGGCAATAAGCGTCTGTTAGGACAGAAAGATTTTTGCTTGATAGTTTTGTGCAAACAAATTTGGACAATTTACAAGGCCAGTCACTTGGAATTGCTTGATATTAAAAAAATTGTTGTCTCTGCACTTTCGGACGATCATAAACTTGGGCCGCATCCTGATCTACTCAACAAATCTGTTGCATCGATTAAAAGTGTTCCACTATTCACATCAAGTGTCAATGATTCTTGAGGCATTAAAAGGGAACGGACTGACAGAAAGGCATACATTGCATCTTTGAGTGAAGGAATAGATCACCGTGGACTTCAAAAGTAATTGTAGGTACCAATCCTTTTCAAACAGTAAGGTTAAAAAGTAGATAAGTACCCACAATACAATATTATAGTCAAAGCTTTAACCGAGGTGCTTATCAAGGAAGTTGAATCACACTGGGTGTCGTAGATAACTAAGAATAGAAATTTGTGACTCAGCCTAATAAATTATCAAAAAATGTGGGTTGGCGATTGGTAAATACCACAACTTCCTCGAAAATCGTTTGCACGGCGGCCTATTTGATGCTCCGGAATATACAGTGTTCCCCACTGTGAACAATATCTAAAATGTCTACACCATTCAATCATCACCTTCTTCCGAGTGTACCAGTCAGAGGGAGCTTTCTTTTACTGCGATAAGCAATTTACTGTACGACTGGTTCACAGCTTGGGTAGCTTTTGGGGTATAATTTAAAAAAATTGTTTTGTCAAAAATGAACTTCAACAATGCAAACCTGTGATCGTAACCATCAGCCATAGTCTTTGACAATCAACGGAAGTTATTACCATTTTTAGTAGGTAATCATTTGAACAATGTCATTTCAACAATCTACCCCTGTTAATGAAATCTTAAGTTCATTTTTGCTACTACAGAATGACAATGATCTATGTAATAGGGTTGTTATGTACTATCAAACAAAATATCGTTGTTTGATAATTTGGAGCGTTGGTTTTGGTTTTATTCATATTTGTACATACTGCTCGTTGATCATTATTTTAACTTGGATAAAAGGCAGATGAAAGGTACCCAACAAAAGTTATCCACATGTTTTCTCCACAATTAATACACCTTAGTACCTTAATAAACCCAACAACAGAACAACATTAATAAACATTAATACAACCTACTTAGTTAGTAATAAACCTTATATTTCGCTTCAAATTTTGCATCCTGAGGGAACACTATTGGAAAGAAAATCTATGTTTGGAACCCAGGAGCCCGCACATGTGCTTATCATGGCAAACAAGCTCAAAACTGCTTTATCTAAAAAAAAAAAAAAAAAAAACCTCGTTGCCGTTGAAAATGAAGGCAGCCTTTCCCTGAACTGCGACCAGCTGTGATCACTTCAAAAACTTGAAACGATTGTGGTCTGTGGAAAAAATAACTTCATTATAACCGCCAGTCATGTTATATTTCTACTGTTTTCCTCCTAACCAATCCATTTTATTCATCCCAATGAAAAATGTTGGTACTATTGGTTTACGTAAAGAATTTAATTTTCGTTTGTTACCTGATTCAGTACAAGCAACTGGAGCCGATGAAACCTTGGTCTATTTCCACGAAAATAATGATTTAGAAAGTTGAACCTATTTCGACGATTAGTAGGTCATCATTATCAAACAAGAACTGATTATTGTAATGATGATGACCTAAACGTCAAAATAAATTCAACTTTCATTACTTGGGTGGGAATAGATAACGTTTTCATTGACTACGATTCATTTTTATTGAAATGGGTTTCCACAACTTCATTGCGAGTGATTTAGTTCGTATTGAGTACAATTACATACCTGAGCTCTTATTACTTTATAATAATTTAGATATTGTTCGATCAATTCCTGATTCAAAACTTGTACGGTTTCAATCAGTGTAGAGCTTAGGGCGGGATTCATAGACGGTCCTCGATGGTCTCCTCGAAATTTGGAATACAGATTTGGCTTAAAGAACCCTCGAAGATCATCTCAAGGTCTACTTGAAACTCGAGGACCTGTAGGTGGGTATGACATTCTCGCCAAAGGCATGTGAGTATCTATATCGTATAGGCGTATCTATATCAATAGGCTCCCTCTGGCCGTACATCTGCTATATATACATAAATATTATATTACGCTACAGTCTGTCTGTGTGTGACAGTTTGTGACTCGAAAGGCTACGTCGATTTTAATGAGGTTTTTTGCCAAATGATGGGCAACTTCATGACCAGGTTGTACGAGTAGATGTCGTACTCACTCGTCTTCCTCCTTCGTGAAACCTTATTTTCAGACCTTGATTGTATTGAACGCCGTTGATTTGTCAAGGACAATGATTGATGGTTACGATCACACGTTTTATGTGTTGGAGCTTTGGTTGAACCGATTTTGTCGTGGTTGTTTGGTGCTATTAAATCCTACGCCTAAGTATGTCTGGCTCGGTGTGTGTGACCGCGATGAGGGCACCCAGTACCTGTCTAATCATAGATAAGTTATGTATTTAAAATCAACAATTTAATTACCTAATCAAATAACGGACTGCGGACGGATGGATTTTTTAAAATTAAATTTTCGGTTTTTCTGAGCCACCAATTTACCAATTTTATTTATCTAGGTACTCGTAGTCTTCATATTTTTCAATGCCCATGCAATAAACTATGAAAATTTTAAATTTCGAAAATTTTAATTTTTGAAATAAAATCAACATTTGGACTTTAAATTGTCAATTAATAGTTGTCGGTTTTTCAGAATCGAATAACTGAAAGAATACCAAAAACCGATTTTAAATTGATCAATAAACTTTTGGAAAACTCTAAAATTGTTAGGGGAAGAAGGGACTGGGAGGTTATCCCTTTTTTTAACTTATTAGTCTCAAGTAGCAATTAAGTGTTAGTAAGAGTTCCTATAAGTACATTGTTAGATAGACATTTTGGACAGAGTCCGTTCCTCCCTATGTAGAGAGGAAGGCTTTTTTAAAATGTTTTAATGTTTTTTTTTTAATATATATACTGCCATAGGCATGCAGTAAACAAATTTGATCTGGAACAATGTTAAGAAAATTTTATGAATGAAAATAATTCCGTGTAAATTTCAAGATGCTGAAGAATATTTACATAGTTGAAGGGTACTGGCAATTTGAATTTCAAAAGCCTTGATGAGGACGGCTATTGAAAACTTGCAAATTTTTCCATCACTTAACACGTGTAGTTTTAGAAGCGTATACATATACGATTTTTAAGCGTGCTCTTGAACATTACGTGGCGATTGAAAGATGAAAGGACACTACTTGATATCTAGTGATGAACTTATTTAACCGTGTGTCGGTCGCGATGGTCCTTCGACCCTAGGTTTGGTTTGGGAAAGTCAAAATATTTGAATCAGTCAATATATCATTATTACACTTTATACACGTGCACGTAGGTACCGAATTAAATAAGTGATTATAAAAATCAGTTATTTTTCCACTAGGTAGGAAGGTATGTCATTAGCGCAGGAATGGTCCCTAATACTTCTTGGAAGTCATTGAAGTTGTTGTTGACTAAAAACTATTAGAATGGAATCTCTTCATCGTATCAGCAGACAAACCATTGCAAACAGGTTTGTATCAACTTGTCACCTCGGATTCCCCTTTAATTTATTATTGACCATTCTAGAAAGTGCCTACTTATAAAAGTATTTATGTTTCCGATACCTATAAATTTGTCTTTCGTTTCAAGACTTATACCTGTCTAGGAAGGTACTTCATGATTTTTGTGTGTGAATGTTTTGTATTACTTATCTCCCTCTTAAAATGTATTTTTATTATCCTTTCAGTTTCTGACTAAGTAGGGATATCGTATCATCATATTTTAATGGGACTCAGTTCTTTACTTCATGTACGTAATGTACAACGTGCCAATACCTAATAATAATAAAATCCGATAAGTTTTCATGAGCATGAGTGCATCGAATATTGGCCAAAGTTATACCACCTTGAAAACTAGTATATTGATGTTCCCTTGGTGTAATCTATCGAGAGCGTGAATACACAGGTACCTACCCAGGTAACCGATATTTCATGTAGTGAAATTCGAAAGAGAGACTCACTCCATCACAACCTCAACCTCATCATTTCAAAATTCGCATAACTTTCGCACTTCGTCACAATATGGTAATTTCGAACAACGCGAACCGACTGGACAGGCGGACGACCGGCCGGATACTGAACGGCGACGCTGCGAACGCTGGTTGTGTTGATAAAGCTGGCAGGTTCATTATCGCAGCCCCACCGTGCCGGGACGACATACGGCAGGCTAAACCCGCAATACTCTCGGGCATTGCGTGAAAGACAGGAATTCATCAAATTATAATATAGAAATTACTTCAAGTAAGTACTTAATCAAGGATGACATGGAAAACTACCAGTAACATGGACTTATATTTAGCTGGCGCATCTATGCTTGATTAATTAGTAAAGCTGAAATTATTAGTAGTAATGGAATTAAAATAGGTAGTACTAATATTACAATTCAAAAATTTAGGTTTGGTAGTATGCAGGAACAATAGATTACGACCGCCGACTCAGTCTAAAAAGAGGGCCAAGCCAAGCTTTGGACTTAATTTACCAACTTCAGTTTTAGAAATCATCCATCTGTGCATTATATTATTATGTTTTGCAATTTTGTAATTGTACTCATCATTTGAAAAAATACTGCAATAAACTGTTCTATTACAATCTGTCTATTCGGTATAAGTGCCTAAGTGAAATATGATATTAATTATGAGGCACATAAAACAAGTATGAGATTGCGCAGTAGGTATTGAAGATCCAATCGTGACGAAATGTATAGGCCCCCAACTACCCTCCGAATTTGTACGATCGTACGCGCAGGTACAATAT
>JAEMON010000003.1:2400680-2413605 GCA_030264115.1 Lygus lineolaris | reverse complement strand
AAATGAATATCATTGCCGTCTGACCGTTGGCAGCCATAAAAATTGCTCAAACGCGGTATGCTTATGATCGCCAACTTCTTACGACCGAATGCTCCGATTTCGCTCGAACTAGGAGGGTAGTTGGGGATTGAGCTTTAAATAAGTCCCCATCGATTCCAGTGCGATCGGATCTTTTCTCGGAGCATTTTTGAGGTAATTTTTCTCACTCCCTTTGGCCCCTTAAGACTTGATATTCATTTGATTTCAAATACATAAGACGCGCTGATCAAATAAGAATTATCATACGCTACGTGAGGACACTCTCTGTACTATAGGTATACCTACTACTGATCATACAACTTGGCAGACGTTTTTATAAGATAGCTGTGATTTTCAATACTTCTCATATAGATGTAATTACTTGGAATATTGTTAGGTACTTACTACATTATTAAACATGGTAAATTGGTTGCAGGATGAGTCGCTACCTTACGGCGGCATCGACGGTACCTGGGGCAACAGAAAGCTCTTCATGTGTCGACATAAACATGGTCTCATCGTCCCTGTGTCCAGCGTTATTCCTCAGCCGAAGCATTTTAAACGTACGTTTCCTATTCTGGTTATCACGAGCCAAAGAAACTCTTTATTTTTGGCATCGAAATTTCCTATGTGATACATCCTTTTGAAACATCAAATCATGATGGTATACCAAAATCAGCTATCGGTCGCGAAGGAACGTCGATTCTACAGAAGAGGATACAAGTATTGTCATATACCATTATATGTATTCTACTTTGCCAATAACTTGGCAATGGGCAATGGGAATAAACACTTGGGGGTGATTAACACTTGGCAATTTTAATTAGAGATTTGGTTCTGTTCTGTTATTTGTGGTTCTGTGTTTGAATATTTTCATACTACCCAGAGTTTTTATGAAACCATACACTTTGATTTCGGTCAACAACTCAAACCTATCCGACGGAGAACTGTGTGGGGTGGCTGGAACGGTCTTCAATGAACCGGTGTGAAGGGCCGGTTCTGACAATTGTGGGTGTGCTATCGAGTTCAACAGCCTTGTTCAAGTCTTCCTGATTCAGCACAAAGCGCTTTGTTGGGCCTCACTTTGGGCCGTTCCCCTGCGTTATTAGAAACTTGACCTAAATGTGAACAGGTCCAAGAGTGTACGTTCTGCTTTTGCTGTGAGATATTAGATATTTTTAACTAATATTATATGCGATCATTATCCCTATTGGCACACCTGTGCAAGTACGAACAAAATTTCGTTGGTTTAGTGCAGTAAGTTTAGTTCTAACAGGTGGGTGAGGGTGAAGGAATTACGGAAGTTCATCTTAAATCCTTACAAAGCCCTCTTCATAACATAAAACTTCATAAATTGGCAATGCAAGTTAATAATATCATCTTTACTATTACCATTATTAACAAAAAAGCTCGTGACTTGAAAAAAGTCAGAGGTCCCTTCAGGCAAGTACAAGTAGTTCTACCCAATGTGCACGATTTAAATTCCGATAAATAAAGGAGGAGTGGGAGTAGGAAGGAGAGGGGGGTATTTTATTAATTTTAATGGGGGGATAGCTATGAAGTAAGTACTCGTCGGTGAAAGGTTAGAAATTTCCATTGTGAAAATTATTTAATGACAATTTTTAGGGCAGATTTGAAAAAATTTGAAACGTTATTCTTGATAGATCTAGAGCAGGATACTTGGATTTGAAAAATAGAGTTGACCTTCCTAAACTATCATAAAGAACATTTTACCTTATTCTCTTTCAAAACACGATAAAGTTTATCTACTTTATTAGAAGGTAGGTAAAATATAACGCTTCTTTTCATGGTTCTCCAGAAGATATAGAATGGTTCGAACGAATCCACCCGACCTGCTTGGCCTCGGTCACAACGCAGCTGTTTGCTCTCTTGGACCTCATATTGATGTCCTTATGTGGGCTGGCTATGTAGAAGGTGAGATGGTGTGGATTATCTAGGGAATGCCTGTCTAGGTCATGACATTGTTCTCAAGGTACTTACTCCATGGTTTATCCAGATTGTTACCATTTCTAAGCTTATTTTGTAATCCAATAGCGAGGCAAGTGTTTGAGATATACTGAAGATTTCTCAATCTCGATTATACATGCAGTTTTAGCCAAGCCGTCAAGTTTCCATTCTGTATCATCACACGTCTCTCCAAGTGATAATTATCCAAGGATATAAAAGTGGCTGTCCAGTCATTCTGATCAATTTAGTTTTAAATGAATTTTCCAGAATATAGCAATAACAATCGGACCAAACTTTGTACAATTACGAGTAGTTTGGATGTTGAGTTCCCGTTATTAAGATTTGAAAATAGCACATTTTCCCAATCAGTTTCAAAGCTAACGTGTTAGAAGTACTCACCGATGACGCAGGTAGGTCATTCTAGATTTGGTGTTTCTCAAATTATGGTAGGTAAATTAATCCCAACTATACGTAACTTAAATTTTATTCGTTCTCCAAGCGGTTCCGTATTTTGTAGATTCTCGTGTTTCTCTCTTTCCCTTCTTAGTAACCACAGTAATTAATATTTATTTTCCTCCTTTGTCAAGCCATTTCCAAGCTTCAGTAGTCTCAACTATGACACGTTTACATAGTAATTTTCCAAACATTGCGATGGAAATGATATGATGAGAAGCGTACCATAATATTTGATGGTGGTTTTTAGGACGCACATGTACAAAAGTTGTACGGTCCCACCCTTCGACCCACTCACTTAGCTCGCTGTTGGTTGTCTAGATCCCAAACGCTCGCTTCGCTCGCGTGACAGTGGGCCAGAGCCCTTATTTTGAAACTTTTCTTTTATAAAAACCTTCTCCTGACATTAACGAACAAAACGAATAAGGATGATTCAATTCGGTGCAATCATTCTCAAGTTATCGCACGATTTTTATATACCTGCTAAGATTATAATCTTAAATCTTAAAACTTTAAAGAGCTCAGTTGAGTTTCGTTTAGAGAGTAACTTACGATTTGATAATATTTAGGATAATTAACTTAAATATTATCTACTCGTAGTTACTCTAAATGAAACTTAACTGAGCTCTTTAAAGTTTCACATAGATTTTGATCGGTATATTACCTATAGTGCGTGTAGCTCTCTCCCAGTAGGACAGTAGAAGGTGGGTATGCAATTAACTTCCACTTTCGTTTTCTTTTCACCTTCAAGCGGGAGTCTTTCGGGCGAGTTTCTTATGGCTACTCAGCTGGTACCAAAGCCTGATTTTCTTCATAGCTCACCCCACACAAAAAATGCAAAGTTGAAAAAAATACGGCTGCAGGACGTTGAAGGTAAGAGTAGGTACTTCCGAACTGTGCGGTTTTTGGGTCAATATGAGTAAGGAATGTAGTTCGATGGTCCACAACAGACTTGTTCACCGGTGAGACGTCAGTCGTGGTTCAACAGGGATCAACATTTTAATATTCTGACTCACCAACCTGAACAACAGTTACAATAAATCTCCAAAAGTGAATTTTATATAGTTGAATGTGAATGGATTTTCAAAGAAAAACTGTAATATTATCAGACCGAGCTCAATAAGCATCCGTTCTCAATCCGGGCTTTCATCATCCTTTCGTATCAATGTAAATATTTATCCCAGCCCGAAATCCCTGTGTATTCCCCCAACTATCTGCTTATTGTTTATAAAACTTTTGCGTCAGCTTCTGTTATGACAAGCACATCCTTAAAGACTAACCTTTAAAATTTGTTCGAGGGTTGGGCTCAGTGGAGTGATAGAAGTATTCTCTTATGTTTTGGTGGCTTTATCTATTTGAACGGACCATTTTCCTCGTTTCTGTCGTTTCTGCATAACTTCTAGTGCGTTGAGTTATATTTTTACGCAGAACGATAAATTATAGGGGGGTATTCTTTCTATCATGGGTACTTTATTTTTCGAACTACCTATTTGAAGTAGGTAGTGAATACATTGAAATATGCCTCTAAAACAAATACCTATACATATAATTATAGTGGTCACAGTTTTTCCTTCTTCATCAACAGCTCCAAACTTTAATGGGGCATTCCACTCGATTGGTTTTATGATTTTTACTGAAACATGCCGGTGAGAGCTCCCCAAAAAGGGTTTCGCATTCTGTTTGTCCACCATATTAATTTATTGGACCACATTTATGGTCTAACAAATCTGTAAATCAAACGTTGAATAATAATAGTATGAACGAGGGAGTAGATGTACATTAAAAAAACCAATGTTCCTACCATATTATTACAGAATGAAGAGTTGCTCGTGACTACTTGCCCAAGTTCAAAGTATTTGTGTACATTGTCAGATCAAGGACGTGCGATTTTTGGCAAACTTTCAGGAACGTTTGCTTTGCTTTAGCTACACCTCAGGCCTGTGTAAAAAACTAAAATAGACTACATTCAACTAATTTACAATAAATAAATTTACCTCTACGGTGAAACTCTGAAAAGCGTTAGATTGGCTTATGTAAGAAAGCGGTAGAATAATGATGAACTAAGCAGTAAATGCAATATTCATTATAAAAGGTTAGAAGCTCCTCTTCTTGTTGAAACGTCTGCCAATCTCGGTGTGCAGTATAGTCTCCTATCATAACAGCATAACATGGACGTAAGAAATAATATCAATTAATCGTCCGGGAGTTTGAGGAGAGTCTTCTTGGCTCAACGTAAAAACTAAGTCCTGTGACAAACTGTTTATTTTGATGATAATTTTATTTATACATAGAATTTATATTTAGGATCTATGACCTATTTAAGTTCTTAACAAACCAGAAACATTAGATATACTGTTTTTATTATTATTAAATTCTCATAATAACAAATTTCAAGTTTGTGGATGAGCAATGGCAATTAAGTACTGACTCTTTCCATAAAATTCATAGGTTATAATTTGGAGCCAGCCCCCAACCACCCTCCAAATTTTAGCCGAATCTGGCCTATAGGTCATGAGAAATCGGTGTTTTGGAAAAATAACGCAAGGACACAAAACCCATATACCTACCTAGGGGATCGTCCAGGGCAGCAGCAGCGACTCCCAACCAATGGTGCGGAATACCTATTTTGTTATTAAATAAACAAATCTAAGGCCCACCAACTGCTACAGGCGGTGATGTCCCACAAGACGTTGAAATTCAAAAAATGCTGAAAAATAAATTTCGAAAAAAAGTTGAAACTAGGTACTTTGTTTTTTCAAGAGAGAACTCCTATTTTTTTAAATTGCAGATTCGCATTCTACTAATAGGTAGGTTAGGTACCTAATTGAGGAAAACATGGTCCCGACCTCTTGGAGCCACAAAACCTCTTAAATTGACATAGAGGAAAAATTGAAGAAGAGGAATAAATCTCTTGGATTGACGACGTTTCGTAGTTTAGTGACGGCTCAGATACCAATAGCAATAGCAAAAACTATAGCAAATATAAAGAGCAAAAGGTGTAATTAACTTATTTATTCATTATTCGCCGCCCCATTGTTTTTAACTCATGGGGACAAATGGAGATAGCCATGCATGTTTGGGTGGTTAGGGCGGAACTTATTCTGAAAGTGCAGCTGGATCCTCCTTGAAAAATAAACATTGAAAATGTAAAGTACCTCAAATACTCCGAGGGTTTAAAGTGGCTCCGAACCCCGTGAACAACTTGGTTGTTCGTACTCCTCTATTAGGGAAGCTTTTTGTGTACTAGCATTAGGGTAGCTTTACGTTTTGCGGTTGTTCGACCTCCACAACCCAACCCCACCAAATAGCATTAGTGTTCATAGTTGTGATCATTTTATGGCAATGACAACAATGAAAGTATCCCCTACTGCGGGATTGAGGTTTCTGAGGGCCTACTGAGGGACTGGTCTTCCAGACAGAAGAATGCCCCAGCCAAAGCCATTTGCACAGGTTTAAGGCTGTCGATTTGTTGAAGATGTTTGTTTGTTTTATTGTTAGATGACGTTTTTTTGAATAAATTATGGCGATTCGAGTAGTTGATTGTTCGCCGCCTACAATGAAAGTATTTATTAGCTATAAAGCCTGCAGTTGAAACAAAGGTTTGGCTTCCGTCCAAAATACCACGTTCTTCCCGACCACCTCTGGCGGTCTCCATTACCCGTGGGAAATCCGTCTCGGTCGAGGAAAACGTGAGTCGATGAGGCCAACTGAATCGTCTCAATAGGCGAGCAAAAAGTTCGCCAAAACACCCAAAGATGCAATTTATTTATAGTTATTTCGAGTAAACGTGGGGGCCGAGCTTTGAGGAGGTGACTGAGTTGATCCCTCCGTCTAAATTTGGACGGCAAAGGGACACCGCACACAATTCCAAACCTTTCCCAGTCGCATCGGAACTCTCACGGCACGTAACATCTTTTTGTATGTTTACGGTCTGAGGTCGTGACAGGTTAGTGATATTGGAATGTGTTTTCCTTTTGATCGGGCGTTGCCATTCATCAAAGTGACCGCGGACTGTTTTCTTTGACAGCTGGCGAACCGTTTAGCGGAGAGCCGTTCGGGAGGACCCTTCGATGCTCTGGGAAGTCCGGATCCCAAGAACTTGCTGAACTCGCGCCGCCCAAACCTGAAAGCAAGGTAATGATGAAATCACAATAATTTTGAGTAACACATCATAGAATATTCCTAATATAAATAAACAACTACCTATCTATACGAAATCGTGCAACAGAACGATTTAGTTCTAATAGGACACACGTGCATGGAGAACAAAGAAGGCAGAACGACTTATAAATATCATTTTGCCTTTTATAAATCGTACATAAAATTCAAAAAGTAGAAAGGAAGCGTGTTAAGTATCCTCAATTTTTGAGACGCATAATAAACAAGTTCGTTAGGTACTTTTGAAAGTAAGTAGGTTAGTGACTAGGTAGTTTAAGGAAGAGGGATTAGGAACCTAGGAGACTTAATAGTAATATTATGAGGGGGAATTTGGGGAAATCTGGTGACCAGTTTAGGTAATTAAAATTGTCAATAATTTGATGTAGGTACCTACCTATTATTAATCAATATTTATGGATTGACCAATCAGTGATTCACAGTGCATCGACCTATTGTAAATGATTTGTGTTATCAATGTGCGACCAAGGGAATGGATAAAATGGATGTCTGGATGGGTCGGGATGTTGATAAAATGTGAAAAAAATAGGTATTATAAAAAAAAATTGAATTCACTCTAAACCGCTGGGGTTCAATGGGACTTGAGTGTTTGTTGCCACTTCCATGGCATGGTCCTTCAGCGACGAAGAGAAAGAAATAGTATAAACTTCAATCGTCGTGAAGTTTTTTTGGAACCAGTTTCCATTCCAGAAGCATCTTCGTCATCTTTCTCATTGCTATATACGCAGATTCTCTTCAATTCGTTAACCACTTTTATACAGATATCCTCTTTACAAGTTTTGTGAATAGTACAGCTTAGCTTCTTTGGTTGCTGGTTTTATTCCATTTGATGTATATCATGCATCCCTTACATCATTAACCATAGCCTTCTATTGGTATTAAATCTGAGAGATACTTCTAGTATGTATGTGTGTGAAGCTCAGACACACAGCTTTCCTTTACTGTTATTAGAATGAGACTTGTCCAAAAAGCACTGTGGTGGGAGTAAATTAACCTTTTTTCAAATGTCTAGTGAATAAAAGGGCATGGACACAGGTCCTTTCTCATTAGATTAAATACACTGACAGGCATAAGGCCTCGGTACCAACGAAAACATTTAAAATATGAATAAGGATTGTGTATTTCTGTAAACAGATTGCTATTCACTAGATGTAGGTACTCGTAGTTTCGATTAAAACAGAAAGGTTTGGCGTAAACTAAACACAAAGATTGATAGGATACAACTCAAAGAGTTAATAACATACAAATACTGGAGGAAATCTAACAACACTTGTCCACAAGACTTCCACACTTTTTAACTTTCCTTACCTGACCAGAAGGGTAAAGCAAACCTTTTGAAGTGCCCCTCAAAGTTCTATTACTTTTCCCTTTCCACAAAACGATTAAAGTATTTTTCCTGCCCATGGAGGAATGACATAAAACTGTATTATCTTTGAAACATGGGAACCCGAAAACCTAATCGATGAATAGCTGCATTATCTTCTATATATTCTTTGAACCAACTTTTAGGCGCCTGCCTTATTGTAGATTGTGACTCATACTGATGACTCATACATGCCTTATGCATTTTTTTCTAGGTTGGAAAATTATTCCGAGCATTTTCAAACGATGATTCGTCTCACCGGTATAAGCATGAAGATTTAGAGCTGCCTTCAACTCACTTGAGGAACCCAAATCTTGAAAGGCAGCTTGCAATCTTGGGCACGCTGAGGCGGTCAAATTTACTCGAGTCGGCACGGCTCGAAGGGGTGAAGAGCGAAGCGTGTCTGTACTCGGTGGTCTTGGAAAAAGAGGAAAATGTGTTCAGAGAGAGGCGAAGGATGATCCACGGGAGGGAATTTAAAAGGTCGGATGACACGTTGGATCGCACCAGCTCTATTCACTCGTCTCGTAGTGGTGGTTCCCGCCGGGATCGCACCAGTGGGATTTTTTCGTTTTTCCGGTGGTTCAAGAAAGAGAAGTCCGAAGATTCGGAAGAAGAGTCACCTCCTTCACCCAGTTCCCCAGTATTGAGAAGAGCTAACGGTTCCATTACGGGAAGTGTTGACACCCTCTTCAGTACTGCCACAACTAGAAGTTTCGCTTTTGTTCAACCAAGTCATTACAGACCGTACGGTGCGGCCAATCCACCAGAAATTAGAATATGCCCAGGGCCGGAAACTAACACATATAGGAATAGAATTCGGCAGAGGGATTTACTCAGGCAAAAGGAGCAAAATATATCGTTGCGAGAAAAATATCGTCTGTATGCTAGTGAAACATTGCCAAGGAGTGTTGATAGGATCAACGAAATCAGTGGAGCCCAACATACGACCTCACCTTCAGGAAGTAACAATTCTACCATACGAAGGCAAAAGCGACCAGCACCTCCTCCTCCAGTGGTCAAATCCAACTCAACAAGTGAGAAAAGCCTTCCAATAACACTTGCTAACGAGGTGAATGACCACGATATTGGTCGTCAGCATAGGCGAACATTAAGTGAACCTAGTCCAACGAGATACGTCAAGCCTTGTCACGTGAAAGGTAAACGGAAAGCGCCACCACCTCCTAATAATTCCAATAATACTGCTCAATCTCGTCCGTCCGACAGAACGCTTAGTTTACAAAGGAAGAAACGTAGGGCACCTCCACCACCTTTACAAAGATCTCCATCGGACGAAATCACGGAAATATTACAACGAGCTTTCGAGGACATCACGGGCAGTGATACCTCTTTGAATCATCTGGAAACTGCTTCAAATGCGTCAACAGTAGATATCAGCCAAGCAGATATTGTGGCAACAGATACTTTGAGGTTGGAACGAGGCTATCTGAGACCCAATAAAGAAGAGAGGCCAATGGAGCTAAAATACAAACCCACGTCTCCGGTGTCACCGAGACCGTGGTACAAAAGGAATGCCGCTACTAGAGAGAATTCATTCTCCCGCAGTAATGAAAGAAAGAAAGAACGAGAAAAGAGACGGGTGGAGGACTGGATGATTGAAAGTGGAATCCCCAGACGGCCGAATCATCTTCCAGAAAGTAGGTTTAACATATTTGCTAAGATGGATAAAACAGAGGAGAAGAGACGATCACAAATATCTATATTGACCAACATCAGTGAGCTAGATCGCGAAGCAGCTGAAATAGTTCAAAAGAACAAAGAGAAGCAGCAGGCGATCCTGGCTAATCAGAACGACAGGTTTTACGATGGAGGTAATGGGGCCACGTCCAATGGCTACTTCAATAACATAGACCACAATCAAACAACAAACGCTGCTGAAAATTTGGTCTCACTACTGAATTCTATAACAAATGTAACTAATGTCACCGTGAATTCTGCATTTTTCCTGCAAGATAGCAATTTTAGAGGGCAGGAACCTAAATCTAGTGACAATATGATTCACAGAGTAGTTTTGGACGAGCAAGAGATCAGGATAGTTGACAATACGATGAATACAAACCCAATTGTTACTGAGCCCGAACCCGAACCCGGCCCTTCAGGTGTGGGAAAGATCGCCAAAGTTACAATAGAAGAATTGGACGACTTCGATAAAGAACGAAATTCGAGAGCACAAGCTATGTACGAAGCTAACCGTTTACAAAGACAACAATCAACTTTTATCCCAATGATAGCTGAAGTATCAGAAAGTACAGTTACTAGTCCTGCTTCAACAGTGGCCAACACTCCCAGCGAACCTATTGCTCCTCCCATTCCAGGGACGTCAGCTACGCCAGTCATAACACCATCAGAACAATCAAAAGCCTTAGAGCGGGTTCCCGTCCAATTACCAGCCTCTGCTCTGAAACCTGTAGTCCACGTTGTTTGGAATTGCCCCCGATGCACTCTCGAAAACCCTCGTTGGAAAATAACGTGCGAAGCTTGTGATATGTGGCGACCTGTTCCTTGCGAATTCAAAGAGGTGAAGCCGAAGCACCCTCTACCACTTGCAGTTCTTAGAATAGTTGAGCCTAAAGATCAAAAACGTCCAGGAACTATTGAAATAACAGAGCTGAAAGATGATGAACCAGCTAATAATGTTTCACAAACAAATGGTATCGGAGACAAATCAGATGAACCAAAACCTAGAAAGGATAAGAATTTGGATCTGAGCGATAACAAAACAAAGAGGTCAAGTCAAGGGCTTACAATATCTGACTTATTATTTAACACACAAGGTAATTCAACACCAAAGGACAATACCTGGTATAAAGATATTCTAAATGGATTGAATCTTCCTCCAAGTACCACAACTTATAAAGAATACACCAATAACCTCCAAAGGAAACTAGAACAATCTGAGAAGCCATTGAACACAACGAAACTGCCGCCTGAAAGTAACGTGCCAACTCCATCAGCATCTGGATCAAGTATAAGCAGCTTATCAAGCACAAATTCCGAAAAACCTTCAACATCAAGTGCAGCACTAAGTTTCCCCAAGGGAGATATTGTGGAGCCCGAAGAGATCCGAAAAGCGAGATTAGCATTTTTTGAAAAATACGGGCAACCATCTACCTCACAGGCCAAGCAAGACAATAATTTGAGCTCAGAGTCAAAAATAAAAGGTGATGCAACCAAAACTCAACACCAAGGAAAAATCAACGAAGCTTCAAAATTGTCCTCATCAAGTAAGACTTCTACACCAGTTGTGGTTACTGGAACCGAGGGCTCAAAAGATTCAAAACTACCCACGATAGATGTCAGAATGAGGCATGCAGAAAACCTTGAAATTAGAACTGCGGAGAAAGGAACTGGATATAAAGAACAATCAGCAGAGGACAGACTGAAAACTGTAAGCAAATCGCCAGATTTCAAACCTGAAATGTCTCCAACCGTCAAAACCAGAAGTATTTCGCGAAATGAAGAAATTTCCGTAAAAGATACCCAAACAACCGATATAACTTACAAGGCCTGTCTCTCAAACGACCAAGAGGAAGATAGAAAAAAATTACGAGAAATGCTAAAGGAAATGAAACATTCGTTGCCAAAACGATCGAAAGATGAAAAAGGAGCCCAAAAAAGTAATAATGATGATAACAGCCAGAAAGCTGCGCGAACGGATGAGGTGAAAAATGAAATTCGATCTCCAAAGTTAGGTGCGATCCGGAAAATTATTACTGAAAAGTCGCCGAAACCTATTGAAAACAACTACAAACATGGCCCAAATGATAAGGCTGAAGCGTATCTTGTAGAGAGCGAGACAATCGTAGAGGAAATAAAAATGAAGAAACCTCTGGGGAAAACTTCATCTTCAGCCCAAACGACCGCGATGGTTCGACAACTCACACCTCAGGCTAAGCCACCCAGTGGGAAAGAAGTTATTGTGCCAATCACCGTTGAAGAGTACCAAATCAAGGATGGTGTTTTGTATACATCGGTCACCAAAAAAGCCAAAAGAATTGGTTCTGGCACTTTCCAACTTATGAGGCCGAGGGACTTCGCCAACATCAAAGCAATAAAAACGAAAGGTCCAGAAGCTAGTGCTCCGTTATACGCCAACATGTCTCCCGAAGACGAGCAGCCATCCAATCAAGGGGCGTCCAGCAAATCTAAGGAAGTTGAACAACTGTCGCTTCAACTGACGGAGCCACAAGGGCTCGCTCATTTCAGAGGTATGTTTAATTAAGAATAATAATGCTAGCCAATGAAGCCAGTTTATAAATTGTTGAGAGAATCTTCTAGGATTTTCCACACTGTTGAAGACACTATTTCCAATCCTGTATCCCGTTTAGATTTTTCGCATCTGCATTATGAGTAGGTATACTATATATATGTATCATTGTTTGTAATGATCATTGCCTGTATTTCGAAATAGGCATCAGAACACAATTAGCCATTCAAGAATAACATTACTTCCATCAAACGTTCGTCGATTCGAGTTTAGAACTCACTGTATTCATGATTCTATGTATATGAATGTAATTTTCGCTGTTGTGAAAATGTAATTTCTAAGTAGGTACCTTAAGTACCACTTCTCCATTATTCATCTATAATGAAGAATAGCCTTATCCAGCGATCCTCACCGCCCTATGTGCGAGAATGATGTTACTTGCAGTCGCACACACGGACAGACATAGTGTAGGCAATAATATTAATGCGGACAGTTTGTTATTCGTCACCTACAATGCGAACATGAATGTTGACCATAACCATCAACCGACAATAAACTGGGAAACCAACGATTCCATTATTGGGAAATTATTATGATGGTTTTTGAAGACCAAATTTTAACGATTTATCCATATATATGAAATCTGAACCGCTCAATTCACAGAAATCGTTCTGGTATCATTGAAATCATTAGGTACAAAGAGTTCTCTTTACCGAATC
>JAEMON010000003.1:2318901-2336233 GCA_030264115.1 Lygus lineolaris | reverse complement strand
CCGGTAAAAGCGTGTTCCACGCTAAAATGTAAACCGATTAATATTCTTCTTCTACAGTATGTACGAGTACCTAAGCTACCACACCATCTTTGTCAAGACTTCGTTACCTATAGTTCTTTATTAAGGTAATGATTTGTGAATTTCACCTGGCCAGCCCGAAATCGACTAGCTTTACTTCTCCATTCTTCGTGAGTAGGATGTTGCTTGCTTTGACATCTCTGTGAATAACATGATTCTCATGAAGTGTAGTGAGAGCCTGAAATAACAAGAAGGCGCACTTGCAAAATGGATATTCAATCTGTACAATATCTTCAGCATTAATCTACTACGAATCAGTTTTATTCTATACTTAGTTTCATGCCTGGTACCTAGTTTTCTTGTAGTTTTGTCAACTAATGGCAGTTATTTATATGAGTTAATCGGAACTTCAAAGGAGATAGACATGATCAAGAAGAACTTCAGTTCCATTTTAGTTTGTTATTTTCACGACAAACCTTTGGAATACAGAAATAGACTATACAACGCTGCAAATGATTACAAAACAGTGTGTAGTACTTTGTATTTTTGTTGTTGCTGTTCAAACTGAATTTACTGGGATCTACTTATTCCTGATTGAATGATAATCAATTCAATAAATTAAACTGTGTAGTGTTTACACTAGTTTTGTTCCGTATATCTATAATATGATTGGGCTTCGTCAATCTTTCTAGTTTAGAAAATTACTATACTGAGAGTTTTGCGGCTTGAGTTAGTCTCGTTATCAACGATGACTACTTGCTGCTGGTCCCTCTCATTTGTAAAACGGGAGAGAATGGCCATACCTCTTTCAGTTTTGGAAAAGGAAGAATCGCTCTTGAGCTACGTATATTGGAGATCCTCGGCGCCGTATGCGTCACTGGCACAAGTTGGTAATAAGTCAGGTGATTGATTGTTTTGACCATTTACAGCCGAGGAGATCATCATCCGGTTGTTGGCAGTTCTCCTCCGGGGCGTGCTCCCCATCATCACACCTTCTTGGTCATTTGAGGCTCGATTTACAGGTCTCCATCCACTTCAAGGTACCTATCTCTGACAGGTCTCTTGAACCCTCCAGCGCGTGTTCAGGCATAATATAATCTTCTTCTAATGTTTCTTTGGGATGATCATTCCCGTACTACTAGGAATCCTTAAAATAGCAAATAGCTGTTGCCATCCGGACGAATCTTCTTTGGTTGAGGGTACCTATAGAAGGTTGTTTATTTTAGGGTTCTATGGGGAGTTAGGTCCGTTTCAAGGCGCCACACTAATAACTTAGTAAGAATCGCTGAAGGCATTCATCAGAAAATGCGAGCTACCTTAAGATCAGCTAGATTGGCAGTAGGTGATGGTTTCCGCTCGTGCTTTGAACTCTTCCATGACTGGCAGTTATTTAGTCGTTAGAGAACCGTGACCAGAGTGGAGGCATATCTTTCAAATTACGCCGCCTAGGTAGGTATACAATTAAAATCCGCAACTTGAAGTCGAGGGGTAAACACCTTTCCTTATAACTGCTGCTGTGAAATTCCAATGCTGTCATTCTCAAAGTGCAAGTCCTTCGATCTGATCCACTTATGTGTGTTTGGAAGTTGTTGAATATTTGGGGCACCGGTTATGAACAAGTACCAGAAAGCTAATAGCGAATCAACAGAGGATAAAAATATGTATAATTTTGTGATGCCTTCGCTGTTCAGAAACCGTTGTAGAACATCCACATCGGAGTCTTTGAATTATTTTGTAGTGTTGATCATCACCATCGAATATGAATCCTTCCTGAAGTTTTGTAATGCCTCACAAATAGTTTCCTCAAGCCCGTGTATGGGGTGGGTGGAGCTTTCCGAAATGTCAGTGCTTTTTTGACTGTATAGTACCTCCCCAGTTTCAACTTAAGAGAACATTTTTAATTACGCCCATTCAATTTTTCGCGCAGAAGCTGCTATTAATCCTGAAGCGTTGCAATTCATAGGGGGTCAACTGTAGGGCCCGAGCCGTGCAATGCCGGATCGCAATCGGATGAGAATTGTGGATGTTGCAAGCATTTGCAGACACATTGACTGAGAGAAAAACAGACAGGACGGGACCAAATTTGTACAAAAACGTCGAAATCGTGAGATGCGATTTGGAATTTTTTTGACTTTGTTCTGTTTCCTATTGATTTAGAGGCAAACACTTTTTCACATCTTCAAAGTGATAACAAAGTTTCCGCAACCTCTGTAGAATCGGAAGAAAATTCACACTTCTTTCATAGTTATCTGCTTAGTGCTTTGAAGCTTGTCGTTAATATCTGTCATCTCCTAGCGGTGCATGGCATATTGGGGATTCAGTGACAAAATCACTCTAGCTCAAAAATTTTCAATGGAAGAATATAGTTTTCAATATTTAGAAATCGAATTAAACAATTCGGAGCCCTGTACCTCCAGCCGTTCACTCCCCGGGCATGAGGATTGAACAGAAAAGAACGAATAGGTCGATTGTGAATCCCGAATCGATTCGGCCTGAAGGATCTATACAGGAAATAGTTAACCTGTGTGTAATAATTCGCAGCGTTTTAACACTGTTGATTTTTCTTTTTGTAGTTTCTACTTGGTCTTGGTAGTTGAGGTGAGGTGTGGTGATGCAGTGTGAGTATTTCTTTCACGTGAACGGACTATTACTGGGAAGTAATTAAGTCGAGCAGAGCTCTTGAAGTCGTCAGGTGATTGACGCGAAGGAGTTAGCGACAGTGACAGAAGGAATGAGGTGCTCATGCCCTGAGCGGATGATTCATCAGACCCGATAGTCGTTACACTCCACGATGGATGAAGTCTGGTATCAATCAACCGTCTTCTTTTCTACATTTCATTACGCGGAGAGTTTTTGGGTCTGGGGTCATTAGCCATCGTTTAAATGACCTCCCCTCTTTGTGTTGGTGATTTAGCTGTGGCCATTTGTTTCCCTCGTGCAAAGTGAAGGTAGGTTGTTATAGTCGTCACAGGAGTTCCTCAAGAAATAGAACGAGAGAGTCCAGGAAGCGCAGCGGTTAAGTTTTTCATAGGCTGAGAAAGTTGGCATGCATTCTATTCGAATTGAGAAACTCACCGACGATGTGTTGTAGAACACTGTCGTCATCTTCATTTCGCCTCCTCTTCTCATTACAGGTAGTTAGTCAACTTTGAAAAAATTAATACCAACATTGTTTTTGTGCTCAACATCAGTTAACACGTCCGAGAATTTCGAAATCACTTTGGAATTGGTATGACGTATGTGTTCCAAACTGACAATTCTTCCAAAACTAGGTAGCTAAATAATTCCCCCTGGTGGACAATATTAAAAACAGGGCTGGTACGCGAAATTGGGAACAATTCAGTTTTCAATTTTCAGTTTTTTCATTCCGGGTTGCTTAACTTTACCCAAGAGAGTGTTGGACGAGAATTCATTCCAGGAAACTGAAGTACTTAGAATAGTTATTTTTATCCATACTAGTTTTGGGTGAGATATATACTATACATATAAAAGATATAACGATGGGTGATATTTGGGACACTCACCCTACTAGTATCTGGTCTACCAGAGGTATGAGGGTAAAGATAATTCCTACAGATACAATACAGTGAAACCTCGTCAATTTATTGCAAATCCCCTTCAAACGGAAACTTATCCTTTCACCTCCAGCTCATTCTACATTTGTTTACGGAGGACCAATTTTCTCTGCCTTGGCAGGGATGAGCATCTTGGTCAAGAGGAAAACTTGCCAACAACAGACAATGGGTGCATTTTACTGAATATAAAAACAGTTCTTCACATTCAATGGAAAACCTTGGGTTTTGTACAATTTTCTATCTTTACCATTTTAAATGAAAATCTCAGAATCTGATTAACTTCTAGATGCTCATAGAGAATCTTGTTCCCCTGCTTTTGCAGTTATCGAGGTTCCACTGTATTATGATGGCAGATGGGGCAGCAATGATTCATATTGATTGCCAGTTGCACACTCACCTTGATTACTTCTCGAATGATGAAAGCGATGTGCAGTTCATTCATCTTTTTGGCTTGACGGTTAAGAGCTCGTACCATATCTGTAACTTGGCCGCCCTCGCAAAGCTGTGGAAATACATAAAATGGGTTTTAATACGACATTTTCCTTCGTCCATTCAAGGAGTAGTTATTTCAAGAGAAAGGGGAGCTGAAGTTTCGATTCATTAGCTCTTACCTGCATCACGAACCAAATCGTGTCCCTATCTCTATCAATTTTCCTATATGCACCGTAGAAATCGGGAAGATTGGGGTGGTCGGAAAGATCTCTCAAGATTTTGTATTCCTCCTCTATATCTGCCATGAACTCGGGTTTGATAGTCTGTATTTTTACGGCAACACTCATACCTCCTGGAACAAACTATTTGTATGAGCTTAATCAAGTTTTTTCGAAAACGAGAACTGCTTTTTTAAAATAAATAGGTACAACCTCTTAGTGTATATTTTGGTCTTACCAGCAACTCCAAACTATTTATGGTTAACTTTTAAACTAGGTACGTGAATAATTGCGTGTAAATCGTGGTATCAATATTGAGGAAATTCTTCGTTAAAACACACTCAGCCTAGCAAAGTACCGGGTGTCCGATGTGCTGAATATTTATCCAGAAAAATCATTCTTTGATCAGTCGAAATGTCTTAATCAGTGTAACGGAAAAGTCGACGCCCAACTTCTCAAGACACAACACGAGGTTATCATTTATAAGTCGTAAAACACGCTAAAACACATTCCTTTGAAGGCGTTCTGTTTTATTCAAACACAATTTTCTCTCTTTCCCGATAAAATTGAAATTGCCCATTCTTATAATAATTGAGAAGCTGTAATCCTGTAAGATACCAATCATTTAGCAAGGTAACTACGTAGCAACACGTAAAAGAAGTGTTTTGTATCAAATGTCTGATAATAATAATATTGTATCGACACGGTGTACTTGTGTTCACTACTATTAACAGGAACAATACTTTTCCTAACAGCAATGACGCAACTTTAACTTCTAACTTTTCGGAATGTACAAACTTGGTCGAGCGAGAAAGGAGAACTATATTTTGTGAAAACCAACACATGTCGGGGAAAAATTATAACAGTAACCAAATAATTCACCGTAATGACAACAATAACGTAATCCTAACAACTGGGTAGCATGATTCTTCCTACAATATTACTATTTATTCTATACTATCTATTGTAGTAAGTATATTATACTAATGTAGCCTCACCAGCTTGCGTGTCTTTTGCCTGGTATACTTGAGCTGTAACCCCGGTACCAATGAGGTCTCCTAATTCGTAGCGGTCTCCAGGATCTTCCAATTTGGTCAAGTCTAGACCCTCATCTTTCAGTCCCTTAACTCGTTCTTCGTCGGCCATCTTCACTCGAGTGATATCACTGCTGCAAAAATGTTCATAGATTAAACAGCAAATACTTAATAAAGCTAAAAAGATAACTTGAGCTTGAGTGGAAGCAGATCAGATGAGTTGCGAAAAAGCACATTTTTCGAGCAAAAATTGTCAGGTTGATAAAAAAAAATTCTATATTTTTTGAGCTGTCTTTGAAGCTTTTCCTCCATTTGCTCGACAATAATGCAACAAAAATGCTCTTGCTGTGTCCTCGTGGAGAATCAAACTGCTCCCACACTAGTATGTTGAGCCTATGCCCTGTACTTTATTAGTGAGGTAGATTCAATTCAAATTTTCCTTGAGATTTCACTCTATTTTTGTAAGCTTTCCATCATAAACAGACGTGTCAATATGTTACTTCCATCCTACTGGGTTTGCTCGGCCTCATACTTGAGTTTGCCAGCAGCAGCCATTTATTCTGATTTTGATGGTTCAACAGCTTTCCCTCAAAGACACGCTTGGCTTCAGCAGACGTACGAATACAAACTTTTCCTCCTTTCTCCATAGTACTCAATCTCCTTCCGGTTTCATGGGATTGTGTCGAGGGCGGGGACTTACGTTATGTAGGAACTTCATGGTGCATGACAATCATTATCAATAGGATTTCATATAACTCCCTAGCGTATAACTATGTTGTAGTGATTATTTGTTTCTAAGCAGATATCTATTTGTAAACACTAGAACGACCAAACAGTTATTATATCAGTCTATTCAAAATCAAGTTAACGTACATTCAACAAAAAATTCAAATTCAAAAGTAAAACTTTAACAAAAGCAAAAAGAAATGTCGGATCAAAAGCGAATTCCCTTTGTGGGATTCGCGAGTAGCTGTCTCAGAAAACCATTTTCATTCAAACTCCACAAGAAGAAGCCTAGTTTTGGGAATGTCCACACAATGAATTCTTTATCTTCAGAGGTGCCAAAAAGTGGATCTCCAGAGCCTTGCAATGTTAGTTCCGGAGGTGAGAAAAACGTGGAAAGAATAATGAAAATGATCCCAGGGCTGAGTCATTTGAGGAAAGGTACAACTGATAACACTGCAGAACCACTTATTAATATGCCCAATACCACGGCCATGGCTGCTCAATCGAGCGAAACAAGTAAATTGATTTATGTCTGCCCTCCTAAACGTGATAGGAACGAGAATCTTGAATCCAGGGAATGCTCCAAGAAAAAAACGAGACATGGTGAGAAATCAGGAAGCTCAAAGAAACACCAAGGAGTTTCATCTAGCCACCGTATACATTCAAGAAGATCTCGCAAAGAATCAAAAACAAATATTAAAGTTGTGGGAAAGAAGAAACGTGGAGCAACAATTCAGCGATTGAATCTTAATAAGATTTGTTTAAATGTTAACGTTTCTGGACCGTTGTATTGCGCATTGGGAAAACTTATCAATAACGAGATCAAGAAGGTAGTAACTTTATCTGGAGCAGGAATCAGCACCGCTGCTGGTATCCCAGATTTTCGTTCTCCAGATACAGGTCTGTACGACAAATTGAAAAAGTATAATTTACCCTATGCTCAAGCTGTTTTTGAAAGGAAATATTTTGATAAAAACCCTAAACCCTTCTTTGCCTTGCTTAAAGAAACATTATGTAAAGAATACAAGCCTACAATAGCTCATTATTTCATTAAACTTTTAGAAGAAAAAGGTCTTTTGCTCAGGCACTTCACTCAGAATGTTGATGGCCTTGAAAGACTGGCTGGAGTTTCTGACACGAGAATGATAGAAGCTCATGGAACCGTGTATACGTCACGGTGCATGAAATGTAAAACTGAGTATGATCTTCAATGGCTCCGAGATCAGCTCATCTATCAAGGGAAGAGCATACCCTACTGTCAAGAGCCATATTGCCAAGGGATTGTGAAGCCAAATGTGATACTCTTTGGTGAGACTCTTGATTCTCAGTTCTCAACGGCAGTAAACAAGGATCTCCCTCGATGTGATCTACTTATCGTCATGGGCACGTCCTTGGTCGTCGAGCCGTTTGCTTCCGCTGTGAAAAAAGTCCATTCATCATGCTCGAGGATAATCATCAACAACATTCCAGTGGGGGAGCATTTAGGGATAGTTTATGAAGGATCCAAAGATTTTAGTAGAAGAAAGAGAAAGGACTCCTGGAGAGACATATTCATTCAAGGTTCTTGCGACGATGGTGTTTTACATTTGGCAAAACTATTTAAATGGGAACGTGAATTGGAAGACTTGATTAAGCGATATGAGCCTTGTCGTATTGCCTGTCCTTCGCCGTCCCGTTCCGCTGAACAGAGCTCCAAATCCAATAGCTGTGCACACGCAAAGGAAATGCGAAAAAGAACTGTAAAAAATGAGAATAATAATCAAAAAGTTGGTATTTCATCTTCATCTGATTCCAAGAGGTCGTTTGAGAAAAAAATACCTTCACGGTCTATACTAATGACCGATAGAGATACATCTTGGCAAGAAGACGAGCCCTCTTCTCCTGAACTAACTTCCAAGACCTGGTGGAATCAGTTGACTTCTCGGGTTCGAAGATTCACAAATTCTCGGCAATAATTTGTTGCATTGCACCCATCAACAGTAGCTTCTTCTTAAATTTTGAGATAACCTACGTACAAACAATATCGAACATTGCAGCCACATTAATTTCTTAATCAGTTCGAAGCCCTATATTGAACTACCTACTTCCTTTCCTTTTGTTTGGATCACATCCCATTATCGTCAATTATATTGATATTTTGAAATATTTTTATGTTTAAATACTCGATTACAAGTTGTTGAGGCAGAAAAGTTATTACACTACAGCAACCACAGCTGTTACACTTGGGGGTTAAACTTAACCCCTGTATTCGTCTGAACTCTGGCATAAAGTAATACCGCCCAGTTCTTTCCGTTGGAATCACCAATATCGAGTGTTTTGTGGCACCAGTAGGGTTTCACCTTTTAGTGGCCTTACCAGTCCATATAGCTGACTCCAACCTTAACATCATATTATTCCCATAATTTTTGTAATCACCATACATCACAATAACAACTGCACCTCTCGCCAGTAAGACCGTACTGGATGGGAAGAGATTCCAATTTGGATGGTTTACATCACAATATAGGTACCACTGATGATAATTTTCTTGCAACTTGTTTGCGCTACATTTCATTGAACCAAGACAAATGCTTACATTCCATACAAGTATCTTTCTGTTGGATATCGAAGGAATTATACTAGAAATTCATCGCACAACGGTTAAAGGTTTTCATTTTTCTTAAACCTAAGTTAATCCCGCTTAATAAGGTTATAACTCAACGCAGCTGGTTCCTATATGAGGGTTATTGTTCCTAAAAACCCTGGTTCCTAAACTACAGGGTTATTGGTAAACAGTGGAGCTTGGTAGCAAGTGTAGCATGGCCCCGAATGTTATGTTTTTGCTGTAGCTTACGATACCACACACCACAACAAACTAAAGTTACGAATTTTTAGTAAAATAGCACACTAGGGATCTCATTATATCACAAACGCGTGTTCCTCACATAGAAAGGATTCTTTTCAGTGTAACTCCATTAGGGCACTTCATTGTACTTGTAATCCACAGGATAATCCACAGGATAATGTCATTCCAAACCGAAAAGAAGCATCAGAATAATTTATTATCAAAACCACTGGCCTGTGTGGCGAGCAAATTGGCTACTAGGCAGGTGAAAAACGTGATAACACTTGCTGGAGCTGGGATAAGTACTTCTGCAGGTATTTCTGATTTCAGGTCACCAGAAACGGGATTGTACAATAAATTGAGGAAGTACAAGCTTCAATTCGCCGACGTTATGTGGGACAAAGATTATTTCTCAAGTCATCCGGAAACGCTTTATTCGATTCTGAATGACAATTTTCTTAAGAACCCTTTGAAACCCACGCTCACGCATTGTTTCATCAAGCTTTTGGAAACGAAAGGCATTCTACTTAGGCATTTCACTCAGAATATTGACGGTATGGAATTGATGACTGGTTTGTCTCGTGACAAGTTAGTTGAAGCGCATGGAACATTGCATCGTTCGTACTGCATATCGTGTAAGCAGCGTTACGATTTTCAGTGGCTTGCCAAGAAAATGGAAACAAACCCTGTACCCCATTGTGAGTCTTGCGGAAGTTTGGTACGCCCTGATATCGTCCTTTTCGGAGAACAGCTGTGTAAAGACTTCGAATTAAGGGCTTTCGTAGATTTCCCTCAGTGCGATCTGTTGATAATTCTAGGAACAACGCTTCAAGTGGAACCATTTGCTTCTATCATTCATCATATTCCAAGCAATTGCCCGAGGCTTATCATTAGTAAATACAATCTGAGTGAATTTAAGAATTCCAAATATCAAAGATTCATGAGGTATGACAAGGATATTGACGATACATTGGGTTATGACGCTTTTCTACTAGGAGATTGCGATTCTTCGGTTCGTGATCTTATCGGTATGATTGGTTGGGAAGACGATCTGCAGAGAGTCGTCCGAGACGTGAGAATAAAGAAGCTTTATGGGGATATCTCAATTGTTGATGTTGGCGTGCAGACCATGCCGATAACAGCAGGGGCTGACTCGGACTACGACTATCTCGACGAAGATTTGCCAAAACTAACGTTGAAATGCGCAAATTATCGGGTGGGGCCGAAGTTCGCACTGGTTAACCTCTCACCCACCAAACCCAACCAGAGACAGAAGAAAAAGAGGAGTGATGAGACCGAAAAACAACCGACTAAAAAAATTGCATCAATTTTGCAGCCAGTTGAAACCAAAAAATTGCCAAGAGTCGACCAGCAGTTACTAAGATATTGCAACAGATGTATTATTCATACTGTGTGCGATAAATAAATTAATTTCAAGTTTTCATGAAATCATTAAATATCTGGTTTCATGTTTTTGCGTTGTATTAATTTAACAAATATTTGTCAACTAGAGGAAACTACCTACATTGCCAAACAAATAGGTATCTTTTAAGTAGGGGGAACTGACAAACCAAACAAATATATTTTAACCAGAAAGAACCGAAATTAATTATCACAACACATCACAAATTTCATATATCAAGAAAACACCAATCGAACAATAAGTTCATGAAATTTATTAATGCGCGTATAATGCCAAGTTGGCCTGGACATGGACAACTGGACATAGTGGACATGTCAAGAGCCATGTCAAGAGATGGCTCTTTACTATTTAAGCCCTGAAAGTTAAGGCTCCGGTAGTTACGAACATATTATATTTCTTTCCTTCCATTAGGTATTTACGAAATTAGGTATTGCTAACCATTTAAAATCTTATCCAAAGCGTGGAATAATTTTACTGTACATAAATATTGTGTCTAGTGCAATCGAGAAAATTGCATTTTATAGATAGATACGATCAGTTTTGTTTAGTGTTTGTGTTATCCGATAAAACTGATTTAGCTGTTTCAAATAACGTTTAAAGAAATTGTCATCAAACTGTCATAATGACAACTAAACTACTAACTAAAAAACAAACAAAAAATTATCTGATAGCTGAACTTCATAGGTACCATCAAGGGCCCAACCCGCTCAAAGCCTGAAAATTTCACCAAACCTGGATGACAACTGTGGAATTAAGTTTATGCATGTGGCAAGGTTTCGCGGATAACTGACACGGAACCAAATTTGTTTAAAAAGTTCAGAAACGTAAAATGCCAAGTGAAAATTTGATTTTTGAGGAAAACGATTTTCACCTCACAAAATTGAAAACGAACGCCGCTAAGAACTTTCGGTGGTCTCGGAGGCAATAAAATGTTTATCCGCAAAATTGTAGAGAATATTTGTACTACATTGTCATGCACTCAAAGAAGTACCTATCCCGTTTCCTAATTAAAAAAAGGATGCAGCTAGATAGTATATAATATAAATAGTGGCTATTTAGACATATGCGGACAATGATAATAGACAGGTACCTATATAGGTTTACTACCCTTGGGAAAAAATTAATAGTAATACTATTAACATTAACAACATACTGTGTTGATTGGAAGAAGCGGTTTATAATGAACAAGTAGGTATATAGGTAGGTAGTAGAGGAGCGTATATTATTATTCTCGATGTTAGATGAATACATTTGGTGTTCTCGTAGATTTCCTGCCATTATCTTACAATAGATGAAGTTGCATATTTCACATCTCAAAGCACATTGTGCTTTAAATCTATTATAACAATTATGTATCAATGCAAAATGACTTACCAGGAAGGTGTTGAATACTATAACACAAGTTCGTGCGGCAGCATTCACAAGTGATATGCTAAGAGGTGGTCTCGGTGACAAGAAAGTGGGCTTCTAATTCAATTACCGAAAGAATCGATAGATAATTCAAACGAGGGATACCTGAGTAACAAGATCAAGAAGCCCCCTAGTAGCACCAAGGCCTGGTTACGTGTTACCTTGCCGTTGTCTGGGTTGGTTATTCCACATTATTTAGCACGTTTTTCTCCTTGAACTTGTCCAGCGATAATGTGCAGTAGCGATTATAAATATTGCGCCCCAATCAACTGCATGAATGAATGGATAAATAATGTTTTTTGAACAATGTTCATTACATGGAGTACGAATATCGATACCATGATACAACCTAATAATTAGGCACAATATAATACATCAATACTACCTACTGCAGAAAATAAATAACTTTACACAAATTTAACATTTTTTAATGCTTACCTAGCTTACTGCTTTTTCTCTTCTCAAGATGTCTGACTGGTGTCCAATAGTTTGTTAAGTAAAAAACAACAATAATTGCAGGTACTTAGTACGTGCTTGTGAGATTCATGTTTAGTTTCATCACTATACCGAAGTTAGGGAAGATTAGTTAAAAAAGTAACAAAAAAGTTGTCATCATACTCTTCCTTATACTTGTCATCATACTGCCCTGTACTTTTCCTCTTGCATTTTGTATCTTAGAGCTATCTGAACAATTTTGGTTAAGTATCTGACGTTTGTGAATCTGTCTGGCCAATTCCTTGTCATACTGGTAAAACAATAAGAAATTATGATCCAATGTTGATAAAAGCTTTCACCGGTTGTGGAAATTAGCACTTTGACGGTCTCCTATGATATGAACGGTAGCTTGCGCGCATGCGCAATCTAGAATTTCCTGAGAAAACCTATTCCTTAGTTTCTGATAGATAGGTTTCACACAAATTCGGAACTCTCCGAATACACAGCTCCAAAATAATAGCTCACGAATTTCATCGCAAATGTATCAGTTGCGCGTGAAAAAGCCAAAATTCGACATAGTGGGGGACGAATTCTCAATCGCGTTTGTTGTTTGCCAGTTTGACAACACGATCGTGAAGATCATTATAATATAGAATTATTTATTTTTAAAATACCCATCGAAGATGCACCAACTAATTACATTCGTCCTTGTTACATTAAGTGAGGAAGCTATACAGCCCACCAAAGTTTGCTGAAGTTCTCACATTACCAACATAATTAATCGGTAGGTATGTCATCAATATAAAAATCATCAACATACAAACTTTGTCCAAATTAAATCAAGTAAAGTAAGTAAATTCATCCAATAAATCAATAACACTGGAAAAAACAAACAAAAAACAAATGAAAGTCACGATGCAACGTATCACTGTATTTCCAAAATGATTGTTATTAAATCGAAGGGTGGTAGTTGGTAGTCTTGTCTGAAATTTATCGCTGAAAACGCCTATTTCTATGTTTTTTTTTAATGTGTTGCTATAGTTTGCTAGGTTTTCATTACACTATTTTGGGAAATTCTCAAGGAAATATTACATTCAGGTTGTTGATAAAAATTGAGCAATAACCACGAAATTGTGCTTCGAATGAGACCAAAACGAACTCACCAAAACCGCAGCCACGATTATTGTCAACTCTTCCAAGTTTAAACTGATCGGGCTGAAATACACCAAATTTCCGAAATTTCAGTTTTTCTCATCGAATTGTACTATACCTAGTTATAGGAGATTCAACATCGATCGTGCCTACATCACATAAGATCTTAAATGCAAGAAAACTACCAAAAACCTTCGCGTTTTTGCAAATTTTCTATGATGTTTCTGGTTGTTTTTTGGCAAAAAATAAAAGGGGGGTAATCTATAAAAGTACCTACTCGACAAGTTATCGAGAGGTCGTAGGTTCGAGTCCTGCCTGGGCCTCATTTTTTCACTTCAAAACCGTTTTGACTTATTCAAAGAAAACTTTGTAAATGTGTTCAACGTCAATCTTCATAATCGGCAATATTTTTAAATTAATTGGCCCGTTCCTATCGCTCACCCCTCGCAGATGCTGAAAAGTTGTTGAAGTGGTTGGTAATTTAAGTAATATTTTGTTTCTGAGTAAGTTTTGATGGGTAAGTACCTACCTACTTAATCAAGTTGACCAAAGAGTTCTTTCATGTTTACAATTGGTGTAAATATGATTGCGCAGGATCATGATGGTATCTATAACATCTGAATTACACTTGACTGTAACTTTATTGCTCTGCAATATTTTTGTAAAATGATGTAGGTACCTATTTCTCCATACATAGGTAAAATAAGTACCATTTCAAAGATTTCATTATTTTAGACAGACGCTACTTCCACTAAAGAATTATTGTATTTTGTTTCGTCAAATAATGTATAAAATAAAGATCTTAAAAAAAAAGTTTGAATTACTTTTTATCACATAACTCAATCACGTACAATCTCAATCACAATCGTACTTCTTATAGGCACTATCCTGTAAAGTACACTGCCTAATGACATGATGGGTGCAAGTGATGCGAACTGAAGCAGCTCGCTCAATACTTCAAAACCCTCTTATCTTGAAAACTGTTTCAGAAGCTCTACCGTAATATAAGTACTGTGTCCATCCCATGGCGCCGACGATTTTTGCTGGTAACATCATCAACGTTTGCCGGCGTGAAAGTTCGTTATTTGAAGTGAAAAAATAATTAAATACTTAGCAAGTAGTGCTTTACCGTGGCTGAGAACCTGTAATTAAGACCAGCGCAGCTGAAATGAGCTGGAGCCTCCAGCAAATTGGGAGGAAGCGAGCGTGAGAGCAGCGGGTTTAATATCTAGCCAATGCCCAAGCAATCATCCAGAAAGGTATATGGGAACAGGGTCGTTCTTGAAAACTGTCAATTAGATTTTACAACCAATTATTCGTTAGGGGGCGGTGGTTCCTCAGTAGCAGCAGTTTCCTTAAGTGTGTTGTTCTTGCAAGGTGGAACGAAGAGGCGCCATACTGGCAGGTACCTATTAGATAGGTAGGTTACTCACAGTGAACAATGGAATGATATCAACAACCTTAATTGGGATAGGCTATGATTATTACTTATTGCACGAACTGTGATCTTTGCAGAGATAGGTGATCGACTTAGAAAAATATTAATCGTTGTTCTAATTTACAACGTTTTGAAAAATTCGATGTTCGGGTTAATATAATAGATACTTCCTCCAAACTAAAAATAACAATTTTAAGGAGTGGATTAAGCAACATTTCTCCTTGCTCGATGCCCTTAGATTCATCATTGATAATAATACTAATTCAAGTACCTATTTGAACCAATAAAAATATTTTCACCTTTCTTCCATTAAGATCCATCTTTTAGAGTGCCCAGTAACATTTCAGTCTTGATAATGTCGAATAAAGAGAGTAAAGAGCCGTGGAAAACTGCATTCGATTCAAATTCAATCCTCTTCAGCTCAGAATCCAACGGAAACCGGGCATTGCTTTCCACAATAATGATTACTATTATCTACACAATTTCACGAAACAACAGATTCCACTGGATGTTCTAATTTCCCTCTGTTTTCCTAAACAATTTCAAGGAAGGAAGGCACTCAATAGAATTACTCTTCTCTTCAATCAATAAGTACCTGAGACTCCTAAAGTCCAGGAAAAGAGGTACATACCCTGAAAAGCTATACGGACAAAACAACCTCGTCTTTGGGCTCATTATCTATAATTTTTTTCATGAAAATATTATTTTTATTTCTATCATAACAAACTAAACAAAACAACAAAATAATAATGAAAATGACTCTCTGAAAGAGGGGATCTATATTACCAGAATATAGATTTTTGTAAATGGCTTTTCATTTTGTAACAAATGCCGGAACTTTGACTTCCAGAATCTTAATATCCGAATTGTAAACTTTTAAGACACCCTCACCTATCATAGAGACTTAATTATGTAGGTAATTTATCTTAAGAGGTACATACCCTGAAAAGCTATATGGACCAAACAACCTCGTCTTTGGGCTCATTATCTATAATTTTTTTCATGAAAATATTATTTTTATTTCTATCATAACAAACTAAACAAAACAACAAAATAATAATGAAAATGACTCTCTGAAAGAGGGGATCTATATTACCCGAATATAGATTTTTGTAAATGGCTTTTCATTTTGTAACAAATGCCGGAACTTTGACTTCCAGAATCGTAATGTCCGAATTTTACAGTTTTAAGACACCCTCACCTATCATAGAGACTTAATTATGTAAGTTATCTTGTAAGTAAGTTATCTCGTACGTATAATTCCTTTTACAGGAGAAGGTCGATTTTCGGGGGTTCATAGTATTCTAGAAGCCTATGGCGAAGATGAATCACGAAAGGGTGGGTATAAATAGTAAAAAATTGATCACTCTTTAACAATCCAAATTTATTAGTGCGTTTAAGATGACAAATTTAGCTCGGAGTTTCTTAAATTAAAACGTGGTTAAATTAAATGGAATGTTAATTTCAAAACAATGCTATATTACTATTGTTATAGAAAAAAATCGCTAGCTGTAAAATGATGTGCGCAATAATTTACAATCAGTTATAATTTACAATTTGCATTGCTTATACTTATCTACCCTCTTACTCACTAAAATAAATAAACAGGAACGATAAAAATGTACGTTTAGTATAATACAAAACAACGATGAAAAATGTTTAGCCTTTTTGGTGTAGTGGCGATTTAACATGAGTTTATGATTTGGTATCACCTTAGGAACGAGAGGTGAGGTGGATAAAACGTTGGAGAGAATAAAAAATCAAAATGCCTTCTAGATTCTGAACTTGACTAAATTTAGATTCGTTGAACTTTATTTTCCTGGTCGCTATTACTTTCAACTTTCGAGAAATTCATACAGAACTATTGAAACAACAATGGAAATTTTTAATATGTTGGGGACCTGTTACATTAACTGAAAGCTGGGAAATTTGTCAGTTCGTTGATGAACTATCTCGGAAGGGTTACAAGGTGAAATCGTTTCAAGAGGTATTCGATGGGATGTACAGTGTGTATCTGGATGAATGGAAGAATTGTACTTTCCTCATTTCAAGGGTTGAAAAAAACACGCAAAAACATGAATGTATTTTTTATTTTTTGATTCTGCATCCAATTATGCTAATCGCAATTCTCAAGGACCGCGAAAGCACATCAACTTCGTTTTTTCACATGGGAATCCCCTTTATAACTGCAGAGTTGGATTCTATAAATTTATTGATTTTACCATATACCTATATATAATATTTTATGAAATTTGCCGTCTATTATGTTTTTTGTATATTCTGCCGTTAAGGGAAGATGTTGTTATTATTGTGCAGGCCCTGAAGAAGTGAATATATTTCACGAAAGCTCGGCGAAGAAGGTGTTTTCTTTCTGTGGACCCCATTCCCGATCAGTTTGACATACATACTCGTCTGGGTCGATCTCCATATTGAAGATTGATTTTACCGGAATCAAACGAAAAAATGATGCAAATTGTGAGCGAAAATCACCACTTTTAGTATTGTATAAAATTTTTTCTCTGATAGAGTCACGTAACTCTGACTACCGAATGGGAAATAAGAGGCGTAATTCTAAAAAATTGTTATTTTTTCTTATTTCAGACTGCAATAATTTTTCAGAGAAGCACCTGAATTTATTTTTCCAGTG
>JAEMON010000003.1:2295519-2305523 GCA_030264115.1 Lygus lineolaris | reverse complement strand
ATTAGAACTTGGTGAAAAAAATACGAGTACCTTGATAAAACACATATGGGTGTGGCTAACATTTTCTGAGGGCCCAGGGTCGAAAAAGATTTGGCCAAATCCAGCGCTGGAATTGGATAGGAAATATAACGCATTTATAAATACAAGCTGGGGGATGATTGCAGTCATCATAATTTTTCTTTTGAGGATAAATGACTCGAAGGTGAGTATGTCGTTTTTAAGACGTAAGAAGCATAAAAGAATTCCTTTCTTCCTTTGGGGAATGTTTTCTATAAAAAGGGCAACGCCGCGGTAGGTACCGCCTAATGTATGTTAAGTAGGTGTTAAAGTTTGACAAAGCTGCAGCGATTGGACACGGGATCGTCTTTTGAAACCCCACCTCACTCTGACCACCATCGGGAGGACCTGGCGAAGGTGTCCCTCACAAAGAATCTAGCTTCTGGAAAAGGTGGCCCCCGCATCTGACACCATTCAAAAGGCCGTTTTCCCGATTTCACGACTATCTGCGAATGGGGTTTCTATACCCGAATTTGACGGGATGGGGTGAAAAGGTGTCACGAAGGTAAGGCAGCTGACGTACAGTTTCCGTCCGATTCGTCAAGGAGTCAAATGAGAGCAAATGAGAATATTTTTTGAGATGTGCCGTTTTCGAACCCTCCATCGTATGTACGAGAGGGGAATAACATATCTTATCCTTTCAAGGTTTCCCTTGTGGTGGAGACATATTATTTTCCTGTTATTACCTATCTATTTTAATATCACGCTAACTTTGCACATTATGTGCGGCTGTCATTCAATCACGCTCTAACGCCTGTACACCGGTTTCAAAGAGTTTTGCCTTCTCAATACCGAATGTACTTACTAAGCTACAAATTTGTTCAAGTCCAAAATCCCGTTTGGGTGCAGTTGAGGTCAGAATTTCACCTGATAATTGCGTCGCCGTCAATGCACCTGTTATTTCGACACTCGTTGTCGGTTATTTTGGGGATTGGCGTAGATAATACGTTTCTATTGAAGAAAATAAAATAAAAACTGAAGAACCCAAACTTGACAAAGATTTTTTATCAAGTCAGATTGAATGAGTTGAAATAACATTACGCGTTTCTACTGATTTCCACCAGTTCAATAGCCAATTTCGTCTCAATGGTCAAATAATATTGCAGGGAAATCCTGTACAATCGAACAAGACTTTGCAACCTCTTGGGAGGCCTTCAGCTGGAAAGTTCCCAAGAAAATTCTCATGTTGGGCTCCAGCCAAGCCCGGGTGACAAGTGAAGAAGATATCTTCATCAGAGTGGTCCACTGGACTCACGTATACTCGGAGAACGCCGGGATGTGAGGGAAGGGCATTAGCGAGCCTCGATCCATACGTGAGAGAGATGCCTTTCCACGACAAACACTCCCAGCAGGTGGGGTACACTTTGTCAACATACCCTTGTGGTGACACAAGCCTCGTTGCATCTGATATCTTGCGTCATATAAGATGCTTCGTGACTCGTGATGCATTGAGTCAGGTGGGCTCAGTGGGGTGAATTTATTGTTTGATTTCCCTGCAGAATCTGCATTTGAATTCCACTGGAAACTGGATCCAACTTTGTGTTGGTTGTTTTCTTGTATATGTTACTGTAAAACCCCGGAGTGTGGTAAATCCTAGGATTTACCAAGGGCACTGGTTAAAGTCCGAAATCTAGATGAAATTCTAGCTTTTACCGCTTGGCAGTTGGTCAATCCTCGCTCGGATTTACCGTTGGTAAAAGTCCGAAATACGCATGCTGATTGAGATAATTCTAGCTTTTACCAAGCCTCTTGGGAAATCCTAAGATTTACTGGCTAAAGTCCGATAAAGATAAAATCGGACATTTACCAACGCTTCTGGTGAATCCTAAGATTTACCAGTAAATCTTAGGATTTACCACACTCCGGGGTTTTACAGTAACATACACAAGAATCAAGTGTTATGGTAGATATCTCCCTGTAGCCAAGTGAATAGAGAATCTTTGTTGTAAATATTGCGATCAATCACAATCAAATAAGTTTTGTTACCTTGACCTCGAACTAGAGGGTTTTTATACACAATTTTCAAATAGGCAATTATTCCCAGCTCATCATAAAATCAATACAAAACCGAATCTCGAGAACCCGAATTATTTTTTTGGGTGTGCCTCCACAAATCCTTGCCATCACACATAACATTCGCGATATTCATCCGATTTCGACGACATTTTCTGGGCTTGGCGCTTTGGGCCCTAGATCCCCCTATAAAAATCCATTCCTTTCGAAATCAGCCTCTGCGCATGCACAAACTTGAATTTCCATAAACGCTTGCCTCACTATTTGATTCCCGATTCTGCTTTAATTTGGAGGGTGGTTGAGCGCTGGCCTCCAGACGAATCCCTATGGATTCCGTTGCCACCAGATCATTGGCATCCACGGAAACCTCGTCGTAATTAGGAAAAAAATGCATGAGTGTGTGGATCTTTGTCAGTTTAGATACCTACATTTCAACACGATCGTGATCTTCTTGTTCAAGTCACCGAATACTAGAAAGCTATGTGCAACAACCACGTTTTGTAATTGGTTAGTTTTGATAATCCTATCTACTTAATAGGTAATAAATTATTCTCAAACTCACCTGCCTTCCAGCTTCGTTGTTGTGTAGGCTCACTTTGGACAGGATATCACCATTATTGCTTTCCCGGACGTCGAGAAATTTCTTTGAGAATTCAAGTCCAAATTGGAGGTTATGGGAACAGCCACCCCATTTCCAGTTCCTGCTGGCTGGCCCTCCGGATCTCCCACTTCTGTGGAGTTCGCAGCCGCACTCGAGGATCTTCCCCTGGGCGCAAGCTTTGGCTACTGCATTAGCCACCCCAGCCGCCATGATCGCATGAGCGAATCCCGATTCGCGGTAGCCTGCAAAAGACGTAATGACCATGATTATTTGCGAAAGATTCGAGGACAGGGGAACAGAACTCTGAGCTCTGTCTGGGCACAAGACAAGTTCTCAAGTGAGAACTGGACGACATAGGATCTCTCCGCAAGACAGGCAAATTATCATTGGTTATCATTAGCAGAAGAAAGTTACTCTCACATTACTCTCAACATGAGCGAATCGAAGACGAATAAACTTGTTTTCAACACGCATACGATCGTGAGCCACGTCTAAGCTTTTGACACGATAAGAGTACAGATTTGCCCCTGGCATATATTTTCGTACCTACCTCCTTCTATGAAACGAAGAGAATATAATTATCCATTCCCTGACGACAAGTGAAATGTTCTAAGTGGGGAAGCCGTTCCCACATAGGTATTTGCTGTATTTAGAATCCTACACTAAGCTCTGTTTCTGGCGTAATGATATTACTTTAGAAGTCATAATCACCAGTCATTGTTCCGTTGATATATACCTGCCATCTCAACAGTGCATCAATGCGAAATATCAAGGTACCTACCATTAATTCTCTAAATTGTACAGAACCTGAAACCTGTAGTTGTTGTTTGGTCTCTCATGAACTGACCAAAAACGTCTGACGAAGAATAGTGCGTGGTAGCAAGATCATTTTGAAGTTGCAGCGTATTATTGTAAACTGTAGAAAGAACACGAGAGGGGAGGAAGGCAGGAAGATTTAGGAATGATTACGTGTGAATGGTACCATATATTAAACTTCGCTTTTAGGCTCGCAAGACTGTTTAAATCACTCGCAAATTAAAATGGTTACAACGAGGCTGGTAGCTAGTAAATTCCAGTGAAGTGGCCTTCAAGCACCAACTAGACCATTGTCCTGTCGTGTCTTCCAGTTGGTAGAAAAGATGTTCCCAATTGATAAGGCGAACCAAGAAGAACTTCTCCCTCTCTGCTGAGAGAAGCCCAAGAAAACGGATGAATGGGGTCCTGGAGGAGGAGGCTGTCACCTGGATGGGGGGGACACGTCACGTTGAGGTTATGGCGTAATTGTTTCCAAGCCCAGCCACACGCACACGAACCCGCACGTACAGGTACGTTCAAGACTCTCCAGGCATGTTTATGCGAGGTTTCCACCCTGTACCCATTGTCAAGCAAGACGTAGACCCTTTATCACTGCAATGACATTCGGGTTGTATTTATTGGATGCCTTCTTCAGCGACATCTAATGGCTCTTTAAGTGATCCCTCGCGTAAATATACTTTGCATGTGAACTCCCTTCCCACAGCGTTGCCATCCTGACAAATGCTCTTTGTACCCTTGGTTACAACTGTTTTACATTCAGGAAGAATTACTGCGATACTCGGATTCCTCAAACCAAAAATGTGTTTGCCCGGTCAATGATATTTTTTTGGGTTGTAAGTAATCGATATCTCTGCAGGATGACCACATCTGGACACGGTTTGTTGAGTAGGAAGAAGAGGAATTCAATCGTTTGGAACTATGAACACTCCTGCCATTATGTCACGAATCAACTCCATCAATACCATATTATTATTTATAGGTCTTGATACACGAAGAGCAAACACATGAGCAAATCCTTTACCACTTAGGTGAACAGTACAAAGGGGAGACTGGGGTAGTTGCGGTCACCTAAATTCTAAGGTCTGAAACACTGACTCAAAAGGACATTCAACAATCGATAAGAGGTGGGTAAGACGTTATTTTCCAAACTCATTCAACTATCAAGATCTATCATCATTTCTATTCTCAGTGAATGTTGTTTCAAATAATATCGATGAAAAACTGAAAAGATCGCTTTTGACCGGCATTCCCTACAGTGTGACGTTGGCAATCCAGTCAGATAGATAACGCTAGAAAATTTCAAGTTTCCTATCTGTTCAGTAATCAGAGTGAATGCCTAATCCCGTTAAAATCTTGTTCTTCCAAACTGTAAACAATAAATTGTATTAATATTGAATAGGAAAATTGGATAAAAACCAATTTTCAGTCAGACTCCGAAATGACTAGATTTTTTAGGCTTGCATAAAGCAACCATAAAGGTGAGTCTTATTTTTGAGATCAGATTGATTAGGTACTTAAAACTTCAAATCATTATAGGTAAGTAAAACTAGGAGAGTAAAATAAAAATCAGGTGCTGGACAACACAAAGCTAGACAAAATTGAAATAATTAAAAAGGTTCTTAAATGAAAATCATCTTGAAATCTGAGTGGCATCACGCCAGTTTATGACTGGCATTCCCCAAATCAATTGACCAGGTCGACCCCATCAGGTAACAGCTCTTGAATCATCAATAGATTCGACAATTTTTATTCAATTTCGAATCTCCTCCGAATAATCGAAGCTAATAGGTAATATGAGAAACATGAAGAAAAATGCTTGAGAGTGTTTGAAACGCCTCCATGCTGCTGCACTGGCTATAACAGCGATAGAAACCTCCTATACTTGAAGAATTTAGATCCTATACTCTCCAACAGATGAACAACTCCTGCTGGAACCTTCTCTGACACTTCCTTCCTACCAAAACCTCTGTGCCCGCATTCCCCATTGACCGGGATTATCCCGTTCTCCCCTACCCAATATCGAATTTGTATTTCACCTGCTTAATGGAATAGGGAATAGTAGCGCTACAAAAATGAAGCCGTTTAGGAATGGCTGCTTCCCCAGAGCGCTGTTGACTTTCTGATTCTTCGTAAAACATCAAATATCGATAGAGGGGGTATTTTTCTTCTTTCTCGATTCCAAAAGTTTATTATATTGCTGATAATAAACCGAAATGCATTTCATAGTTGCATCCAATCGATGAACAGTCATAAACTGATCAGAGGCGAACAACAGCATTGCACACTGCTCGTTCTTGAGACAGGATCAAATTATGTCTCCCTGTGGTTGCTTTTACAATTTTGGGAAGTGCTCAATGTGGGGTACCGCCACCACGTACCGTTATGATGCAAGTGCCCAAAAGCTTTATAACGATGACTGTTTTTTGCGAGTGGAAACTTTGAAGGAAAAAAAGAGGTATCAACTATCAAAGAGGATTAGCGTGGCAATAAAAATAATTTTCGAGGCCTCTCCCACGATCCTCAATGACGACGAGGGGGACACGGAATGCGGTTCACGAAATCTTTTACGGGGCCCGCTGTTCTCTGGCTATGAGCGCTACATTAACTCAAATATGTGGCCCGGCCATTCCCATCTTTTTCACGAGTATTGTTCCCTTGTTTTACACTTCTTCGTCGATTTCTTTTTGGTCGTTTTTTTCTTTTCTGGCTAGAACTCCAAATTTCTACCTGTTCCCACAGGTCGAGCTCCTGGGGAATTCAGCGAACGAGGCACCGCTTTTTTGGCTTGGTCAAGCCATATTATAGCGTTTTTCGAAATCTGAGCTCAAAGGGAGGCACACCTAACAGGAGAATTCGACGTTTTTCTACTGTTTATTTATCTATATTCTTAACAAATTTCCACAACGGCACTCTCACCCTGAAGACATGTAAGTAGCGTAAAGTTCCTCTAAAGTTTATAGTCTTACGGCCACCTCTCTAATAAACTACCACATCCCATTTACGATGGAAGAGCTACACATTTAAGGTTCGATAAGTAGCAATTCAATGAGCACGCCTGTCATTATATACGCTCACTCTACAGTCTCATATTAAGCAGTATGAAAAGTGACGCAAACCACAAGTAGCAGAAATAGTGGGAAAACCTTTCGATGGGTTTAAGTTGCAGAATATGTTTCGCAGAATGATTTTCCTCGAATGTTTATTTTGATCATCATCAGTTGCCACTGATTTTCATCACAAAAGTCAAAAATTCAAAATGGCTTCCTACACTACAAACATTCGCAAACTGAGGTTGGCGGTTTCAATATTTTCTCATATGTCAAATGGGTACCTTTGATGCACCAGAATAGGGATCCTTGTTTCGTAACATAATTAGGATTGTTTTTTTTCCGGACAGCTACCATTTGACTATTAGCGCTATTGCCCCAGGGCCTCATGAAGGAATGTTTCCCCAAATTTTATCGTGTCAAAAGGAGTGTATTTCAAGTTCCCGAACGGACTTCAGAACAGATTTACCATTATTTACCATAATATATTTAGATATATGATAGTGATATATAGATATTTGCCGTTATTGTTAGAGGGTTTCATCTGTATAGATATGTGGCATGCCCCATTAATAATCCAGGTCATATTTTTTCTGCATTATTCCTAAAATTAGCCTATTCACCACATTTCAGCTCTCTGTGAGGAGCCTATCTGCAACATTGATACTTGGTGGGTCATTTTGAAGGTCGACTACAGCTAAGGAGCCGTAGCAAAAGACACCTAACGTGTTATAACCCCGACGATAAATCCTATTCAACTGATAAATGGGTACGTAAATCCTATGCCTGAGAAAGGGATTAGAAAGCTCCTTCTGGACGAGACGGACATGCTAGGTGGTCTTTGAATACATAAATAAGTAATGGAGGGACCTAGTCTCATCCCATCTTTTAATAGTAGGTAGACCAATTCATCCGAAGAAGATGGCTCTCCGATTGAGTTTGCTGCTGCCATTCAATCTTGTAGGTAGCAAGTTTGTTGGGGGTTTCCTATTATAGTTTCGTGGTCTAATCAACATATTTAGTAGGGAATCCAAACTTGGCTTGATTCTATCCAAAATAGCGACAAGAACATTATTTTGTAACCACCTCCTGCAACAACCTGGCACATTGATCTAAGAAGTTGTCACGAAGTTCTGGTTGAGATTCATAATGAGGGAGGTATGATGATAATAAAATGGAAGTTGTATTCATCTATATTCGAATAGTTTACTTGCGCTAACTCTAGTGAATAATCGACAATTCTGAGTATTCCAACTGGTTAGTGCGCAATTTACCCTAATGATAGGAACCAGAGTCCTGTACCAACTGCCAGAGCAAATTGCATTTAACTTGAATATTCTTACCCCCGCGGAATAGGAAGGGTGAGTTGAATAGAGGGAAACCTTCTGCTATCCCTCAAGTTTGTTCCAACTAATAGCGCAGTTCGAAGATATTCGAAAATCTTCAAGCCGAGGCTCGCACCCAACTTCGTCTTCGGAAAACGACCTTGAGAATATTCGAATATATTTATTGTCAAAATCAATATTTTCATTCGAATTGGAGATTGTAGTTGGAACAAACCTTCATCTCCTACCTTTATGTGGTTGTGTCTGTTAGGTATAGGATTTGCTAAGACTGAATTATGTACTTAGTTTTTGGATGCGTTTGTAGCTGATTAAGAACTAACTTTGGCGTAATGCTAATCACCCTTGCTAGGACCTAGAATATCTAGGTAGTTATACCATACTGCCCTCATATTGCGGTTGTTGAAATATGCTTCAAAACGCGAACAAGAATCGAAACAAATTTAGGCAGTATTGTAATTAAAAGATCCAAATCATTAGCCTGATTATCACATAAATATGGATGCTAATGATGGCCGAGACAAGCTGACCTGGTGACCGCTGCGTTGAGCTGAGGATGAAGAACTCGAAGGTGGCATTATGCAGATCTTCAGGGTCCCGAGGAACATCATTAAAGACGCCTCGTCCAGCCTGATGTACCAATTCCATATAATTGATTACTAGTTCCTGACGTTATTTTTTCCTCCATCTCCCACCTTCATATCCTTTCTTGTATTTTTTGTTTGAAGGCGGTCTTCTGCGAGAATGTGACCTTGCACCGTCCTTGGTTCGTGAAAGACCATCCACCTTGCCGGCTCTGGTTGGATTTCTTCCTTAAGCTGTGCAGAAGATTTTTCTTCACGCGCGTTCAACATTTTTATTCCCTTCCCGGGTCTTATTCCTTTTCATTTTGTGTACACTTATTCAATAAATGAATAAATAATATAATTATTGTAGTGTACGGATGCACAAGCTATATATTATAGGTACAGTAGTTATAACCGGTAGGAAGGACATCAAAATAATAATTGTAAACAGCAAAAAAACTCGAGATATGGAACTGCTATTATTACCGGTGAACCTGCGAGTCGATTCTTGAGTGTGAACTTCAGAACCTTTGGCGGCAATTTCCTGAATCCCGGAGGTAGGGCATTTATAAAGCAGCATTTTTCGAGTATTTGCGGGAGTTTTATTAAAGCAGTACATCTCAATACCGTTCGAAATGCTTGGTCAGGACGGACTACCAACGCTTGTGAAGCTTTCCGTGCCAAGTTCAACAGACTATTTTACAAATTTACAAACTACATCGTCAGCAAGCTTCAGCAAATTGATAGAGCTCGATTGTTTGCTTGTTTGCTAGGTTGGATGTTTGCTTGGTTGTTTGCTTGAGCGTTTGTTTGAGCTTGAATGTTTTGATTGCAAATTAGATCGGTGAAAGCTCCACATCCAAGCTGGACTCTATGTGCCCTGTGTACCGAACTGGAATACGGCGCTGATTATGTGAAGAAAAGAGTGCAGGTGAACGACGAAATCACAGTTTTGATAGATAAAAAGGTGAGTTCTCTTTTATATCTACCTCAGGAGCGAATACGAATCAGAAAAGAACTAACTTTCTAAGTAAATAGGTACTAAACTAATTTGAATAAAACCTTGCAAAATTGGGCGCAGGACAAATTGAATATCAGGACCAAAAGAGAACTATAGTCTGAAAATAGCATCAAAACTCTAGTTTTGGAGACCAATTTTCAAAAAAACTACTGGTATAAAATAGGTCCCTCCAGAAATTATAAGCTGACAAGAAGGAAGTTGCGTAAAAAGCCAGGGTGTTAGAGTTATTTTGTTCGTTGAGTTGTGGTCAAATGATCCCTTTGTCGGGTTTCATGAGTGCATGGACAGGCTTTGGATGGCTTTTTTATGGTCTTCCATAATTTCGTAAGTGTGCTAGAATGACCTATTTGTTCGCTAAAGTATTCATTTTTTGTTTTTTCTAGAAGAGCAATATTGTCGAAGTTATAAGAGTTTCACGTTTGCGCATGCGCAGTGGGTACCACTGATCCGCTCTTTATAAAACTCATGGGGCATTATCGAATCTCTCGAACTTTCCTCCAAATATGAGCGAAATCGGACCATTAGTTCGTGAGAAATTGA
>JAEMON010000003.1:2218295-2228357 GCA_030264115.1 Lygus lineolaris | reverse complement strand
GCTCTGTTGTAACGTATGACCATTACAGATCTCTATGCCTACACCTTCACGGAGAGTTCATACCGGTTTGAAATACATTCGTCCCTCGTCAAGCAGGTAGGAAAAGGTCTTGAAAAGCACAATGCAGCCCCAAATCGTTAGGTTTATAAGCTGTAGGTACCGATACGATCGGCAAAGAAGTGTTATCCCAAGCGTAAGCAAGGAAGCACTTGTTGGGTGGCAGAACGAACAGGAGCTCAACAATAAGTGACTAAATACCCGAGTTAACAGGTGATAATGATCCTTAGCTAAGCCCCAAACATGGGATGTTGTGGCGCCAGTGGAGGAGTGTCCGTCTCGAGTGGGCTTTTCTTCTTTACCGTTTTTCTATTTGAGCGAAACGTTTAACAAGATATTGCGATCATTCGAAAAGCTTATCCTGCCTTGTAGGTTTCAAGTGTACAAGAGTATCATTGGGCTCTGTCGTAAGGGATTGGACGGCTGAAGACCGTTAGCTGTGGCGTGTGGACCTCACATGGGGTGCGGGTCCTCGAGGTGGTGCATGTTGTCAGCGGTCCTGATGGCCACTAATTTGACTGCATGTAAACACTTTACACGCACACAACTCTGTCCAACCTCTCCTCATCTCACTGAGTGCCCAAGAAGGTCAACTTCACCTCTCATCATCCGCACAAAAACCTAACAGCAGAGTCGTATGTCAGCTCAGCCAGGACTTCAGACTAATCCAGGCTAATGATACCTACTTGCTTTTCAAGTTATCAAAAATACAACGGCATGTGAAAATTTTACAAATATACAGTTCTTCATCAGTTGAACTCATGTTCGTTCTTTTAGTTTATCATGTTTAATAATTGGACCTTCGGAATGGAGCAAGGGAAAAAATTCAGTTATCATTGCCATGGACCAACTTCGAAATTCGTTACATGGGTTCCATTTGGGGTCCAGTTGTGCATCGAAGATTGCCGTTAATATCAGTCGTTTTTAAAGGGTGGGGAATAGGAGAGACATTTTAAATACTCTAATTACAACATTCAATGGTTATACATATAATTTTCTATACTATTTTAAATAGCTTTCAATTTTTATAATCGAATAGGAACCCCACGCGGGCCTAAGGGTTATAAAAGCAAAAAATACGAATGTGAATTGGATTAATGATGGAAGTAAGTATGCCAAATTCCAATCAAACATCAGCTTGATCTAAAGTGCGATCGCAACATAATTGTTTTATTTTCACGCATGTTACGTCGATAAGGTTCTTTGGTTCCAGAAGAACGTTATCTTCCTACCTACCTAAAGGTGTCATATATATAATAATAGTTCATGAAGGTTAGTACTAGTTTACTTGATTATGCAATGTACTAATTGTAGACTTCAATAACCTGATAGCGCAAAGGGGCGTTCTTCTCGACACTACTGACCTACGAAGAAGTGTGACCTTCGCTTATGGGTGATCTATATGTTTTAAAGTCAAATTCAGGAGTTCCCGATCGAAATACGAAATTATCCAATCGAATTCGGAATTTTCCCAGCCAAAATAAGAGTAGGAACCCAAACCAAATTTAAAAATTTTCCTGACCGAATTCAGAATTTCCATTTCAATCCATGGGTTTATCGAGGGTTGTAGTAATCGGCCACTTCGTATGTATGTTTTTTATCGTTAGGTCGACTTGTGGTCCTCATCAGAGCTACAAGCAGTGTCAAAAAGGACAAAAGAGCCAAGGTAGGTACATAGGTTTTAGATGTAAAATATACAATATTGGCTTATATATCGAGTTCAACTTGTTAAAAAAGTTTTCTTACATACCTCTACATTTAATCTTAGTATTGTTGGGCGTGGTTAGCCTCCTTAGTCATAGTGTTTTTGGTTTTTTGTCTGTGATTTTGCTTGTAGGTTATATTTCCATAGGTAACTTCTAAGAGAGAATGCCCACCTGAGTAAAGTTGTTGCTAGAATCTATGGGCAAAACCAACACACATATTTCAATCCACAACTTTCCATTTCAAATTCTGATTTTTTCAATACTGATGCTATGAAATGTTGAAGGAAAATCGAAATTTGAAAAATAACAAATTAATTTTCAACCGAATTAAAAATCTCAATTTGGTTTGAAAAGATCTAATTTTGGTTTGGAATATTCTGGATTCGGTTTGGAAAATTCTGAATCTGGGATGGAAATTTTCTGAATATGTTTTGGAAAATTATGAATGTGACTTGGAAAACCTATTATACAAAAAAAATTATAATTTGCACTGTTTTCCTTTTCATTGAAGGTAGACCATCACCACCGGTTTCGGACACAGTGTTCTAGTGGAACCATGAAATTCAAGAGGTTGAAGAACTCCTTTAGGTACCTACCCACCACAATGTCGATACTTCTGATGAACAGGCTCGACTGAATACCTGCTAAGGACACTTAAATCTTCTGCAAAAAATATTATATAGATGTAATATAACGTTAGATTAATTCATTATATTATGTTGAGCAACTCGGAATTCCCACTTGAGTGGAGCTGAACTGCAGTACGACTGAGTGAAGGATTTGCATAAATATAGCTTCTGATTTTTCCAAGATGCTTAAACCGAAATAAGGTTTGGAAGCCAAGGTTTGAACCTTCTTTTAGAACAACCTTTCCTAGGATATTATTATTCAATGAAGCTATTTTGTTGTTGTTCAATGCCAGAGATGTTGTAGCATCGTCGGTGTGGGTGGTAACACATTTTCGTGCGGTAGGTAAGAGGTTAGAGATGAAGTCATCCGCTGGAAGCGCTACAACCTATCATTAGCTCCTCCCCTTTCTCACCTCTGGGCCACAGTTTAGTACTACTAATATATATACTTTCAAGGACCTCTCGATTCTATTATTAGACTACAGCACACCATTCTCTCCTGGGGCATCATACGTGGACAGGTAAAAAGGTTGGGCTGTTCCTATTGAGATGAGTATCATTCTTTGATTTTGCCGCATTGAAAAGAATGCAGTTTTGTCTAGCAGGTATCATAGCCGCCTTATACCTACTTATTCATAGGCATCTACTTTAGGAATGTACCCTGAATATTATACATCACAGTTTTGAGGTAATTTTGTCAACTAGTCTCAATTCCAATGATTTGAGTTTTAGGGGATTGAAAATGGATATTTAATTCACCAAAGTATGTTCATAGTACATTTCAAACTAAATATGAAAAAAAAAACATTGAACAGTCAATGGTGGAATTTACCCAATCAGGTGACTGAAAAACATTGAATCGTGTGTTCAAGAGTTATAATGGTGTCTGCATACTCCAAAGTTTTGCCGTAAATTTTGAACAAATCAGTCTCCAAACCTACGAACAGTATCACTTGTTGAGGAGCAGAATGATGATTAGATTTGTGGATGCAGCGAAGAATCTAGTTTTTGATGCAGATGTTATTGAACTTATTGCTTTTGATAATGATTGGTTGATACGATTCTTTACATTTTACCAAAACGAAATTTTGTTTGTAAATATCGCGTGACATTTTCTTTGTCAGAAAAGTTGAGAAAAATCATGCATTAGGATTGAAATATTATAATCGGCATCTTCCCGTATTCGTTGTTACCTATCGGCTAAAGCGTTGTTACCGGACGAAAAGCTTTAGTAGCTACGAAATGAATTATTTCTCGTACTATGTAAAGAAATTTGGAAGAATGATTATTTCCATTGATGGTTTCCGGGTTGTCTTGTGCAATCCTAGAAATCGTATTATTTTTAAAATCGTGAGAAAAACGATAGGTACTGTTCTATTTGGTGAATAATAGTAACGTTGACGTTTGGTTCACCCCAAATTATGGTTGCATTCCAAATGTTGTCAACTTTGATGTCAGTGTTGCATCATAGTGTTATTAATATCCACTCCAACTTATTAGAAACCACAAGTTCCCTGTGATACAATTGAAGAGTTGATTATGCCGAGTTCAAAATACTTTCTTTGTGAATAAAAAAATTATGCGTTCTTTAAAAGCTATCTCAATCATTATCATCCAAAATAGGTTATGGGCCCAACAAGCTTCCATTACGCTGTTACAAGCTTCATTGATGTCAGTAGTTCCATATTATTTGTTCCATATTCAAGTTCCATTGATGTCGTATCGTTGTTCCATATTATTTGTTTTTAGTTCCTAAAAATATAATTAATCTTGCACCAACCCCTGTCGTGTATGTTATCCTACAAAGAGTTATTTCTGTTAGTCCACTCCTCGTCCAGTGGACAATTTCGTTTTTAAATTTCATGGATTATTTAAATATTATCGGTATTATCGAGTCTGTTATGTCGACTCAGTAGAGGAATCCACGGTAAAGGACTTCAAGCTATACAAATTTTTTTTTGGTAAGGTGCAGCGTACTTACAGGCATTGTGTGAAAGAACAGAAGAAACTCAACTGTCACTCACCCAGGCACTTCATCCCACGCGAAACGAACTAAAATTGTCACCATAAAAATGACTCTCCTCATTTCTCGAGCTGGATGGAAGGGAGATGGGAATTGGGATTCAACTTGGCCCCAAAATAGTTTGAAAAGAAGCGGCGAGGTTCCTTTAAAATGCAAAACTCCTCTCAATCAGGGATTCAAATAAGGTGCGACCAAAACAAAGCAGTCATTACCTGCCGCTTGTACGGCTTAAGTCAAATTTTTCGCCCCAATTACTCTGTAAACGCGAAAAAAAAGGTTTTACACTTTCGAATGAGGCATTTTTTCTTATGAAGTTGACGGGAAATAGGTGCGTCCCGTGGAAACGGCGGGGATGAGACAAAAGTATATTGGCGTGTTTTAAGGAAGATGGGAGCACGCAAAGGACATGTTTTATTCATTAACAATTATGTCAGGGAGGTGACAAGGGAAGTTGGAAGCCACGGAAATGAAAGTTCTGCCTCCAGGCACCTCAATTAGTAGTATCTAAACTTCTTTTGGAATATCTCATTAATGAAGAGATACTGTTGGTTGATATATATAGCCGGGATGCGTCCGAAAGGAGGAAGATCTGGATCCCCACCGTTCCATTTGTTATCTCATAACATGGATAATGTTGTCTCGTGACATAATAAAACGGAGTGATGTAAACAAAGTTCTTTCTTATTTGGCTGAATCCCAACTGAATAAATTAGGAATAGGACTATGAAGCGGACGTCCATCCACCAAACCCATAAGTTTGATAGTGCTTTGGGCAGTCACTGTATGGTTTCGGCTGGAGTTTGTTCAGAAATCAAGTAATTGGAAAAGTAAAAAAAATGCTGCAAATTACTACATGCTTTTTTTTGTGTAGGTCATCAGGATCGGCATGGCCGCAGAACGCACCTGGCAATGACCCCAAGGCCTCCAGTCCCAGGGAGCCCCTAGGAATCTAAATTAAAATAAACAAATAAAAAAATAATCAAAAAACAATAGACGAAATTAGAGAACAATCAAAATAAATAAAAAAATTGACACGGGCACCTAGTAAGTAAGGAATGGCTGGGCCCTTCAGCACGAACCCTTTACCCCCTCTCCCCTTTCTTATACGGCTTATGGGCCCCCTACTGGCTTGTGGAGCCCCCTCAGTTACCCCACCAAAAACTTTGGGTGAACCCCCCTGCCCTGTGGGTCCCTGTTTTCTACAGGGTATATGTACTGCTGGGTGCCAAACAAGAGGCCAGAGAGGTCCACCTCTCACAGGGGCACCACCACCCAACGACGCACAGTGGAATGGTCATTTTTTGGCTAAAATCAAGCTTCGCTCAGAATTTATTGGAGATTTTGCGCTGATTCCGAATATACCACATGTTCCCATATCTAAAATAGCGAATTAACTGCCTAATGTTCAAAAAACCTAAAAAATAGAGAACACCTAGAAAAAATATAAAAGTTTTTGAGACGTGAGACTTCTGCGTCGAATGAAATCAATTCCAGGCCACCAAAACAGTAACCAGTAACAGTAAACAGTAACAGTTTTTGGTGATTTTACAAAGTTCGAGCTTTGCTCGATTTTTTCTTTGTTCACGACTGAAAAGTCAAGAAAATGGAAAACTTGGAAAAATCACCAAATATCACGGTTACTGTGTTGGTGACCTGGCGTTCGTTTCATTCGACGCAAAAGTCTCAGGTCTTCAACTTTTCTTCTTTACAAAAATAATTTTGGGCGGTTCCAATGGTCAAAAACGTGAATTTTCTAGTTTTTTCTTTCTATAAAAGATAAACAAAATGTCTGGGATATCTGTGGGGACCCTAATGATTGGTTTCTCGGGGCGCCCCCGGGGCCCCCAGGCCCCAGAAGATCATCCATCTGTAAAGATCTCGGTTCTTGCATTGATCAGTCACTCTGTTCAATACGTTAAATTATCATACAAATCTCCATGTGCCATAAGGAAGGTAGGACATTTTAAGCACTTCCCAACGGCAATCTCAATTTTGATTTTACGCAGTAAATAAAATAAGTGATGGTCGTGAAAGAAGGTCGGACGAGTGGAATTAGAAAATTTCGAGTCATAGCGAGACAATCAGAACTTTTAAAAGCACAAATTTTCGTTTGAGCCCTCCTCCCAGAAAGACATAATATTCATGTCGAATTCTTCGTTAAGTATAATATAGTGATTAGTGATTATACTCATCACAATGAATGCTGTGTGCTTTGTTGTGGTCACTGTTGTTTGTTTAGTAATGGGTTGTTAGTTATTCAACGGAGGGAAGAGCATTTTCCAATCGCCCTAACACCATTGGGAGGTTCAGGTGAGCGCCTCTCTCCTCGTCTTTGACCGTTCAAACATCGCAGATTTCATGTTTATTTAGAGAACCTTACAGGGAGACCTTAGTTCCTCTTTCGATATGTCAAAACCACTACTAAGAGGCACCGTATGTCTCGGATGTTCAGGCTGCACCTTGCTAAGTGAACGGTAAACCTGGTCTAGAACCACCTTTTTCCCCTCAAGGGTGGGTATCCAGTAGTATCTGTCTAGTTTAAACTTCCGCTTCCACCAGAGGCATTAGCATAAGTAGGAGCTTCCGTGAAAAATTAATAAATCTAAATGGAACATTAGACGAAACCAACTCAAACATCGTCTACCAAAAAGAGATAAACATACATAAAAATCCTGTCATGAACCTATATCTCTGTTAATTTATTGATTTGTTCCTGGAGCCAACCTGCCGCTAGCAACGCCTCACAGTTGTTGAATAGGGAATTTGTCGAAATTTTTCATTTTCAACTTGAAATTCCGATTCAGTACCCTTGAAAACCCCCCAATAATACTAATTTTCAGCTCATTGTGCACATTCGGTTGGCCGTAAAATGGGTGAGAAGTTTCGGCGTGACGTCATAGGTTGTGAGGAGCTGAGGATGCCCCCAGGCGGTGACGTCATAGATTGCGACTTAACGCCACTCGTTTTCACTCACCTCAATCATCGCACCTTTTTGGAAAGCTCTCACTGATAGCTTTCAATCAAACTAATCAAATGGAGTAGGCGGAATTGCCCATTGGTCGAAAAAGGCGTTCCTTTTTTCGACCGATTCAACTACTGCGCATGCGTTGCTCGCCGTAGGTTGGCAGCAGGAATAAACTTAATAATAACTTAAGATGTGTATGTCTGTCTGTAGCTATTTTGATTGCGATTATTAACGATATGTAATGAAATTTCGCGTTCCTTTTCCGTTCCATGCTAGGTATTTGAAAACAGTCCAAAAATCAGTAACAATACCAAATTTTGATTTTATTCTTATTTCTCGTTTACACTTCTGTTTCTTCGAAAAAGGATTTTTTGCATTTCAGTGGTTACCTACACAGTATTTGTACATGCTGTGATCACGTCCCATGTTTTCTGTTTGTTTCCTTTTCACGGGGGTCACGTGATAATTTATATGAATTGGGGAATATTAACTATGTAGTATATCTACATCTTAGTTAAGTTTAAAAAACAATTATGCATGGGTTAATTGGAACTTTTAAAAATTGACGCAGAAGGGTAGGTAGTTTTTGTGGTAAAACCAGATTTCTGAGCCATTCCCCCCACCCAATAAATGATCTGAAGGGTGTATGCAACTGAGGGAATATCTTTATGAATCAATCCAAATCGGATGGGAGGCCTTTGAAAATGTAGAAGTTTTCAGCGGAAGTGGAAGTTTTATAGGAGGGAAGTCTAGTGAATCCGAGGTTGGCCGTCTTGCCTCCTTCATGAATTCATACCTAATACATGATCCAAAGCAGTAAAACTTCCTGAAAATCAATCCAAACTGGAATACATAGACCCTCAAGGGGAATTTCGGGAGAGAGGGCTCTTGGAAGCCCTAAAAATTTAGATGATAGGTTGTTGTATAGGTTTTATAGATTTTTCCAATGTGGACAACTCTTAAAATACATTCGTCCAATCAATCGCATTTTGCGAGGTGTTTTTTGCCGACTCTCTAACTGAATTACATGGAGTATTCCACCCCATGAGGTAAAACTATCGTGTTATGATTTTCAGGATTTCTTGCACTTCTTCGATTTCTTGACTCGGAAGTGTAAGAATAGCTGATATATCGATCCACAACCTCTGACTACTTTTGAACAATTCTACGCGAAATTACACGAATCAGTCCCGGGCATCTATAAGTATAGATATAAGTTTCTTAATAACATATTTCGATTCAGGTGAAGGGTCGTGCTTCGGGGTCCGATAAACCCTCGGTAAGTTCAGGTAAAAGGAAACCAATTTTCAAAATCTCCCAAGGGACGAGAATCAGACGAAATTAAGGTCAAAAAGGGGTGTACGTGTGAGACCACCCAGGGAAGGTGTGAGCGGACAAGTAGTTATGCAGTAATTGTCGTGTCAGACAGTCAATCAGAACAACTTCAACGGTTTAATATGTTAATACGGGGCCCCCAGCCCCTCGTAGGCCCGACCAAAGTCCTTTATAATTAACCTGACTCTCTTTTGAATGGAATGTACCACGCCGCCGACCACAGAGCTCAGCTTATTGGACCACTGGCCGATGTAGACAAGTGTTTTCACGTTGCACAAAGTCGTCATGATTCAGCACTATCGTGACATATAAATATGATGTTCCTTTACAGTGATTTCCTGCTGTGTCTTGTCTGTGGATTAAGCTTGAAGGTTCTGAAAAGCTGAAGAATGATACTCTCCTATGTTAACCACAACTGTAAAGAGTAATGAAATAGGATAAGAGATTAATTTGGGGATCGCAGGATTTCACGGTCTGCATGGGTACTGAAGAATCCGTACCCGTCATGGAAGTATCGACTCGCCTACTAAAACCATCTTGGCGAACATTTCCTGTGAAAAAGTCCAGGATCGTGGAAAATTGTGGTTTCAACGTCATCACCCAATCAGTAAGAATGTTACAATAAGTGAGGTTACCATTGATCCAATAGCGGAGTAAAATACATAAAATCAAAATGGGGTAAGTATTCCAATGGGTTCAAAAATGAAGTGATTTTTGCAATATCTTAGTTCTAGTAACTTTGATAAGGTCATGTATAAAAGGGTGTTAAGTACACCAAGAAGGAAATTTGAAATGAAGACAATGGATGTTGAAAAAACGCGAATCCTCCCTCCTCGTCATGACACGCTCCCTGAAGCGAGTGTGTGTGCGTAAAAGTGATAAGATATTATAGTATCCATAGTGATCTCGGTGTTCAAGGTCATTCTAACGCCAATTTCATCATTCAATAAAGTAATAGCTTTTCTGTGATCATCTTTTCTCAAGGCAACGAAATTGAAGTGAATCACGGCTAAACTTCTCTTGAGTATGGATACTTCAGCTTTATTTCAATCAGATGTATAGAGGGCAGTAAATCTACGTAACAAGCCCACCTTCTCTCAAATCCATAATATTTCTATTTGCTTCCCCGATTTCTCATTAACACTTTCTAGGCAAATACCAGATTTTCGTTAACACGAAGCAGTATACGTTGAGGAAAAAATGAGACTGGATTACCGTACCAAAAACGCGTTTTGCAATGATTTATCGACGGCAATGATGAATTAACAGACAGAGGGAACCATTATTTTCTAATCCAAGTGAGAATATATATATTTCTTTTAACAAATTTATTCTAACGGAAGATCA
>JAEMON010000003.1:2192731-2203502 GCA_030264115.1 Lygus lineolaris | reverse complement strand
TCTTTCAATTAAGTGCCTATATGTGGAATTAAGACTACGATAAATTACCTATCACGGGATTTCTTCGTGTCACGCCACAGTATTCTGTTTTACGATTGCCGGGTCCAGTATTGATTGCCTGGTTGTAATTGAAACTTAATAACTGTAAATATTATATTAATGAACCCAATTTAATTGACCAGTACGTGAAAGCGGTGTGGGCTATTGGTCTGTTAATGGAAGTGAGTTGGAAAGAAGCAGTAGGTGGTCCAAAGATGTCCAGCAATAAATATGCCAAAGTGAATGCCTTGGAGCTAAACACAAAGTCTCACCTCTAATATAGATGTACGTATGCGCCCTGGAGGGGAAATATAATATTGATGAATCTACAGAGCCGTTCGTCCAGGCACGTTCTGAGGACACGGCGGGGCGAAGAGGGTGGAAAAAGAACGAAGAAACAAGTTGAAATCGGAATTCAATTTAGAACAAAGTGAAGCTGTGGGAGAGGATGGTTTTAACCTGGTTGGAGGGGTAGGAAGAAAGGTGGGGTGGAAGGCAGAATGAATAGAGAAGAGAGAGGGGTAGACATGAAAAATAGCCTCCTGGTTCGTTAATTGCCATCTTAGGTGGGCCACTGGCACATTAAGCACTTGACCAATATTTCAAAATGATATATTCGCTCGGGCTGAGAAATGATTTTTCGTGGCGGGGCTCGAGGGGTTCCGATTCCCTGGGGAGTGGGGATATCACGCACGCGTCCTTCCTCAAGCCTTGCCGGGATCTTTAAATTGATTCATTTAGATGCAACAAGTTCGAAGAGTCTGGGAGGGCCCCCCATGGGTCCGGCAATATCCCCACGTTCTCGGTTCCACTCTATGGATGGAGAGGTGGTCTTACCCCTCTGGCCCCTCTCAACAGGGTCATAAGAATTTTACGTCTTTATTCGACTCTTTACCACGAAGGAGGCACATATATCGTCTTTTCTCTATTGATAAAATTGTCTGAAAGCTCATCAGAACTATGCAAATGTGCGTTCATCAATCATGTTCCAATTTTGATGAATTTTGCATGGATTGTACTAGGCGGTTCCCTATCAATTTCATTGCCGACGAACCACTATTTTAGGGTGTGTGCATGTGCAAATGTGATTTTGCTGAAACAACGGTTCCTCAGTTCGTATAATCGACCGAACTAGCTTAAATTCGGATGTTAGTTGGGGACTGTATCTAACGCTGAAATTGTGAATTCCGTCACAATTGGATCGGTAATAGCCCGTGCGAATGCGCAAATATAAGATTCGTTGTCATAGGCTAACTCCAGAACTATTCCATCCATTTTTAAGGGAAGTTTTCTACTGCCCACCCAACTTGGCAGACGTTTTTGATTCAATTAGATGGGCAATGATGGCCTCAAAGGGATAGGTAAATTGGAAAGGGGCTAAATGGGGCATATCAAAAAAGTAGTAGAGATGGTTTCCTCTCCTCAGAGGGCAAGTCTTGTAGCAAAGCGCATAGGTAGTGTTTCAATCACTATCAAGGTGCGCACAAATCATGACAGTTTGATTCTCATCTACAAAGAATAAAACCAACAAACTATTGCTATTCCTCGCCTACCAGAAAATTATATCGAAATACATAGAACATCATTGCCTAAAAAAAATCTTTTTAATCTAATAGCGCGACATGTGAAGTTGTTTACTATCTGGTGACACGTGAGTATACACGACGTTGTGACACTTAGTTATATATACTATTGTACCTGTTACCTATGTACCTGACCATTGTCTTGCAACTGTTTTGTGACGGATAATCAAAGATTGATTGATTGAATATTACAGCAGTTTATGTAATCGGGGCTGATTTCATGACGATTTTGTGACACGTTCGGTTCCAGATACCCACAGCTGTAATTGGGTTTATTGCGTTGTTTGGAGGGGTGCACAGCATCAACTACCAGCGATCCCGATGCGTGGACAAACTGATGTGAAAATACGCAGATGCCACTAGGTGAAGGGGGGTTCAGGGCTGCCAACACAAAATTATGAAATACTAGCCGGTTACCCGTGCAATGACAGTGGGACAGAGCTCTTAGGCCGGATTAAAAATTTCCTTTTATAAAAACCGACTCCTGACATTAACGAACACAACAAGAAAAGAATTATTCAATTCGGTGCACTCATTCTCAAGTTATGGAGTGACATAGGGAAATAGGGATTCATTTGTATATATTAAGATTTCTCTGGGTACCTGATACCCACGTGTCACGCTATGGGTTAAAACTAAAAGAAACCGTTGAAATAATTTCTAATATGGTGTAATTAAAAGTAATATTCTGATACATATACAATTACTAGCTCTTTGTGCTTCATATCAATATAATTATTCTGATTATTAGAAAGTAGACATATTCTATTTAGTCGAATACCAACCTACAGCAGTTGTGGGTAGTAATATGTATTGCTTCTAGGTATTTGTTCAGATGGTTGGGGATGAAATTACGGGACACGCATACCGTATATGCTAACTCATATACCTTATTTTCATCACCTTCCAACCTCCTCTCTGAGTTATGACAGGAGTGTGTTTTATTAACCACGATAACAGTTTCATAGTGATTACGTTATTAGTTTATCTCTGCTCTACATCAAGAAGTCACTGTTATGTTTCGCTGCGGGACATTCCGATACAGTCGTGAGCTAGTCCTCCACATTTCATTAATCGGCAATATAATACATTTGTAATGAAGCGTGAAATTAACTAAGGCGCAAGAGAGTTCATTAAACGAGTTCTTGCGGATCGTTTTTGCTCAGTCGTTATGCCCACAGGAAGCAGGGATAATTGATGCAATTAATACAACTGATGGATTGCACTACGCAGTACAGCGCCCAAGGATCAATTTCTTTAACGATTCCAACATGATGTTTAGGAATGTGTTTGAACATATTTCATTTAAATGTCAAATGAACAGTAGTCCTTAGATTATTTTGAGGGTAATGAATCAAATGTCAACCGTGAATTAATGATGGTTAGTGGGTAGGTATGTTTTAATTTATATCCTTCTTACTTATATGTATACATATATGTCGCTATCTGACAAAAAAATCCCCAAAATTTTCAAAATTTCTATTATATCAAAAGAAAGAATGAGTTCGTTTGCCAGATTATTGGAGTACTCCAAGGCGTAAAATGCTAGAAATTTAGAGGACAAAATCACTTTTTAAAAAAACGTGTTTTTTGAGGTTTTCGGAGTACATTACTTAGTAATTAATTTGTGTTATTTTCGAAATCGGCGTGAAATTTCCCATGAGAATCAACACCCACCAAATTGGTCAAAATAATTCTTTGAAAATTCGCTAATCAACTCATGCTGCATGAATGGAACTTTTTAAAGCTAGACATCACCACATGATTCAGCTTGAAAAAATACCCTGAAAATCATGTATCACACGTGGTAATTTAATACATCCACAAAAGGTGGGTTTTCACGTTTTACGCATATTTTGTACAAAATTTTAAGTAGTAACCGAATCTGAAATACACAAATGAGGGTTCTCATTTGAAAACAGAAATTCAGAGTAAGGCACGTACCTTTACAAATGCGCACGTGCGCTAAAATGTCATAATGGAACTCAAGAGAAAAAAATGAAGACGAATGCCTTTTCTTTACATTTTTAACTCGTAAATTAGGGCAATTACTTGGGTGGTAAGTAATAGCTGGGACATCCTGTATACTGGAATCGTAGTTCTGCGGCACGGACATTGATCAGAATATTGAAATTTCGTGTTTCTTTTCATGTTTCATGGTATATTTGGAGACGACTGGCCCCATTATATCAATGTTTTGATGTCTTCTCTCTGTCTGTCTGTTAGTTCGTTTCTTCACTTTTGTTCTGTTTTGTTTTCTTTTTGATTGGCCTCTGATATTCCATGAGAGCAAGCATACAGCATTTCAGAATTAGTCTTACTTAATATTATTGGAAATTGTAATCCAGAAGGGGAGTTTAATGGATCCATATGTTTAGGGTTTACGGGAGTTTAAACTGTCTGAACCTACAAGTAGATCATTGAATCAGTCCAACCTGGATGACAGACCTTCAAAACTTGCCATCATCAAACCCGAGGGAGGATTTTTGAAGAGGGACTTGAATTTTAGCCTTAACAATAATACAACTGTGTGCGACTAGATTAATAGGTATATTTGATTTTTGTGGTCAAACTGGGACCTTCAGCAGTTCTTATTACTGCACCCGAGGGAGAGTTTTAAGGAAATGATAAACCAGGTTTTTCGGCATCAAGGCACCATACATGCATGACCTAAATGTAAACAATTAGAAAGTAAGTATGAAACTAGCGAATACCTGAATCCTAATTGGATGTGAGGACCTTGAAAAGTCATCAACTTTGTACCGGAGTGACATTAGATTTTGACATGAACGTTAGACAATGAAATGAAATTAAGACAATAGGTGCTACCCTCAACGCTTGGATGCATCCGGCTTATATTTATGAGCATTTATACATTAAAAGTGGTAGCCTAAGGGCAGAAGGGAACCTGAGGGCAGAAGGCGTGGGAAAAGATCGTTCCGTCCCAACACCTCTACATATCTATACCTGTAGCACTGTCCGCTAATAACAATTAGGATGTCTGAGTTGGTTAAGTGATTGGGTGGGCTTCAAGAGGGAGGTTAGTAATACCACAAAGATGATTCTATTTGGAACAATAACTCGATTAGAATGAGTGAGGTTGATTCAATCGAGTGGTATACGTTGCCTATATCCAATACAAATTTAGAATTATATCATCTATAATCATTGTAGGCCTCGTGTACAGAGACTGCCACGCAACCCGTGGGGATCGAGCGAAGTAGCGGTGGGTCACGGAGCTGATAAACTTGCGGATAAACTGTCAAATATAATTGTATAATTTATCTTTCTCACGTTTCCCCTGATTTCGTACTCCAACAGTTGTACCATGGTTCTCGGACGAGGAACCGGGGAGGTATTGGTGTTGGATAGGTTTCTGAATGACGATTGATGGGCCAGGGTTATTTCAGGCGCAAGAGCGTGTTAACTTCATACTCGTATCCATCATGTGTACGTGATGTCATATGAATTACTACTAAGTTGGCTTTACTCGCGTCAATGGTAACTAAAATAAGGTCGTAACATCACCTTTGGAGTTATAAAACAACGAACAATTCTTGACCAACCTAAAATTACAATATAAAAACTTCGACTTCGAAAATTACGTCTCGTAACATTTCTGCACCATCTTCCACTTTTGTCTAGAATTGAAGAATAGAAGCTCTTCAAACTCTAACAATCAGTTAACACGCTGCTGGGTCATACCTAGTGCCCAAGTCATAGTGCCGAGCAGCGACGAGGATGATGTACGACGAACCTCTGCGTTGACATGATGGTAATGTATAGATTTCCTTAGTTGGTTCTCGTAACTTGGTCTGAAATCGTGTCTCTTTTAGTGACTCAAGAAGGTACATAGTCTTTAAACAGTTACCCACCCTTGAGTATAGGTAGGTTGAGTAATCCAAGCAATCCTCTGAGATTAACACGGTTGTCCAATTTTTTATGTTTCGCATTTGAGCTCGACGCAACGTACGGTAGCTGTCATAAAATGACCTTTCCAGCCAGGGACGTCTTCGAAACCGGCATTCCAGTCTAGGGAAGCCGCTAAGAGCAGATCTCTCTTTCTTCAGCAGCCCGATGACCTTTGGAACCTTGGAAGGTTGCATTGCACTTTTGACATATACGAGCATCTCGATTCATTAAGCTTTATTAACGCAAGCTATCAAGTCTCTCCTGAGTTGATGGTCCTAGAACTGTACGAAGCATCTTCTTCAACGCTGTTGCCACTCCTTCTTATCTGCCCAACAGCTACTCGTAGTTTGGGAGGAACATCCTTTGGGAGGTACCAAAACCATGTTTTTTAAATCTGCAGATTATCCGCAAGTGGAAAATAGCCATAGCACTTGTACCACAATCAAGTGCCTCAGTGCTTTACAGAAAACCAATACAAAATTAACAAATAAAAAAAAATTACAAATTGGCCACGGCATTTCCGCTTATAAAATACTTATTTCAAGAAACATCCGTGACAGTTTTGACTTGGGATCCGCTCACCTTCGACCTCGGTCTTTGGGACGATGAATCAGGGCCACTTATTGTCAATTCCCATTACAAATCAAGCAAACGGAAGAGATGCGACTGAGGATGTTCTTCTCCCCACAAACGAGAAATATGGACTAGTAAGAGTCCATATTGCATCGTACCTCATGTTTACAGAAACACCATATACCTAATCAGAGTAAAATTCATCTGCACAACGATGATCGATTGTTCAATGTATTCCGATGTTTGATTTTCTTTATCATGCAGAAAAGGGCGAAACTTCGGAAAATTGCCCTTTTGATATGCAAAGTGTGAAAAACCATAGGAACGTTGTCCTGCCTAACCGGAAGAGCGCCCTTTCAACATTCAACGATGCGCCATTGGTGGAAGAACAAATTTCTGTGAAAACCCGAAAAACTGAAATTGTGGAGTTATGGCCTTTCAACATACCTATTGTTTAAACTTCAGGAATTACATGGAGATAAAGTGTAGTAAAGGCGTATGAATAGTGGGTTGCTGGATTTTGCGGTTTAGAATCCAGTATCTGGTGGTGTGCAAACGAAGAATCAGGATATGCAGGATTCCTGGATCCACCATTGATGGATTGGATGCACTGTACAGTCCGGGGTCCGAAGGTCCCTGGCAACCTTCATGGAGCCTCCGGATTAGACACAATTCCTTTGTACCGACACTTCCTCAGTCCCTTCGGGTCAATTGTAATCACTATAGACTCATGAGCCGACTGTCAGTTATCACTATCAGCCGATAAGCGTTAAATAGTCCGAACGCATGAATCCTCTGAAAAAGGGCACCTCCCCGACATCTGTTTCCCAACAATAAATCCTTCTCAGGAAAGTCAACGCTCGGTCGGGGCAGCCAACCTGCGACAGTATCTTCCCAGTAATCTGAATACATTGGAAGCCCCCACCAGCCACTCCCCCACACCTAGGAGGGTTCCTGAGACGGAGAACCTCAGAACATGCTGAAGGTGCAAAAACCCCCTTCCGAGCCCTGCAGGAACCCTCAAGTCGCGGCACGCATCCCAATGCCCGACTCTGCTGACGTCCTTCACTCCTATATTTAGTCAAGTTACGCTCCCGCAGTCCACCCCCTGTCCGCCGAGGCCTCGTCAATGCCTTCGTCAAGATTTGAAAACTGGTTTAAAACGTTTTAAAACAGCCACCCTCTCCCCATTCCGCCGTTGACTGAATGAGTTACTGCCTCCTTCCAGAGTGCATTGTCACTGTCAGCTGCATATAAAGGACGTGCAAGTTGCACCGGGGTCGAAGGAGCTATGGGTGTCTTTCCAGATAAATATCTTACCTTCCACCAAAGGCCAAGCAAGGGTTGTGGAACGGAAAAAAAATCGATTGGGATTCAACTCGCGAAGTAACCGCCACCGCAGTGGATATTTAGCCAGTTTTTTTTAATACTCAAGAAGAATACTTCTTTCGGGAAATAAAACGATGACATTGAAGGAATTCCATGTCCAAATCCATGAACAGTTTAGTACAGGAATTTTTTTTGCGCATGCGCAAACTCGAAATTTATTGTCATAGGATAACTCCGAAACTATTTTACCAATTTCGTTGAAATATGTTCACTGAGTCTATACGTCCATGTTACAAAAGTGAGGAAGCTATACTGCCCACCCAACTTGGCAGACGTTTTTTTTAGGTTCGAAGGTATATGGAAATGATTCGAATTCAGCTTCCTCACTGAGGAGAATCGTTATATGTTCGTGCAAGAAGTGAAAGGAATTGTTTCTTCATAATCTGAACAAATTGGGTTCCTGTCTATATGTGGTCAATAGGGGATTCCATCTAATTTTTCAAATGATTTTTACAGGAAGATCTAGGTGAGAGCATCCCTAAAATGTATCAACATACAATATTGGGGGTATCTGTCATCGAAGTAGCATTGAGTCCTACTTCTATCCCAGTCCTACTTTCGTGGTATCCGCCTATCGGGAGCGGGCGTATAAACGGGACGTATATGTATAATGAGAAACGTCATACGTCATGAGGCGTGGGGAGAGGAGTCTCATCAGCTTCTTCTTGACTGTGACGTCATGTGGGACAGTTCCCCCATGTTGTGATGAAACATGGGATTTTAAGATGAAAAGGGTAAATGGGGATTTTCATGCAAGAGCCCTGAACTCCGACTCAAACTGTAATACCCTATCGGGCAAACTATCCGTCTCTCAAATTAGGAGGATTGTTTTGAAAGGAGCTCTTGATCTATCTATTCTGTAGATCATTCCCTATCAATCCAGTGTGCACAATCAGCCGCTAAGCATACGAGAATCGGGACGTCCAAGACTCCTGTACTATGCTAGCTAGTTAAGTACTATACTGGTTGGCACATAGAGCACAAACTTGTACATACGTTCGCCCACGGTATAGCAATGCGTGAGGAAGCTATACCCCTCCAATCAAACCTAGCCGTATAATATTATATGTGAGATTCTTAAAACCTTCCATATAGGAGAGGGTTATGTTATCCTTCAATCAAGCAATGAATAACTCTTCGGTACAAACAGATTCTTTCTCTAGTTTATTATTTCTCCTGAAAATTTACAGGAATATATAGATGAGTATGTACTTGCAGTAGAGGCACTGCTTAGCCTACAAATTATAGTCGAACTTTAAAAAAGAAAATTAAAAGAGATCACTTTTTTAAACTGAATCGTTGCTATTTCCTTTCCTTGAGAACTTTTTGTAATATTATATTGTATTATACCTAGTTCATATTACGTTCATTAAAAACTGTAGGGGATAGCAACATAACTAAGAAACGATGGCATTTTTCTAACTGTATTATTTCATACTATAGCATGATGTACAACTAGGAAACAAACCCTTGTTTCCTAGTTTTACATCATGTTTAGGAAAGAAACTTCAAATCACAATTCATTGTCCATCATTTGACCAATATGTCTAGTTTTTGATCATAACAATTGCGGTTTTTTCAAATATAATAATGGTACTAGTTGGTTATTCTGTATGAAATTACTACCTGCGCAGTTTCCTTGCGGTTTTTCGTTGTACCAAATCGTTCCAAAACGAGCATTTGAGATTGTTATAATTTGTGGGTAGCTTGTCGTCTGCCCTCCAGTCATCTGCCAAAGTCGCCACTGGCTTATGGCGAGTGGCTTTGGCTCGGTTGTCTTCCTAATACTAACTCGATAATATCATCAACACTATTTTCATCAAACTAGTAGGAGATATTTATAGTGCCTAATGCTGAACAGGTCTCTGTTTGACAATACGACTTACGGCCAAATCCAGTGAATTCAAACACACAGTTGTTTTTGAATTAATTCTAAAGTCTATAAGGACAGATACTGGGAGGGCCAGATGATTACTTTGTGTGAAAAGTTGTAAAAACAACCAAAAGAATGCCCGCTTCTGCGCTTCAACTGAGTAATGTATCGTCATTAAGTTCTTAAGAGTTTTTTCACCTTAATTTACTTTACGGAAATCGTACGGGAGAGATATTAAACTCGAAGGAAATAAACAGATGTGCGGTCACAAAGAAAGTTCTCAAATAATATTGCCAGACGATGCTCACGAGATCGCATAAATGTTTCATTGAGGTACTTTAATAGTCTTGGAAATGTAATTGTACTTGCAGGATATTGTGCGTAATTTCATATGCATTGTGTTTTAACAGCTGGAGGAGCTTCAAAGTGGCAGAACGAAAATGATGATAAAAAGTTTTATTTCATTCAGTGGGCATCTGGGAAATTTAATTTGTTATGGGAATATGGGACGCACGAACTTTCCGGAAAAAGAACGCTGCAGCTGATAATACACTCAGGGAACGCTTCGATTTTAGGTTTGAGCATAAATATGCAACTGTGCAAAATGTACCATATTCAATCAAATACAGAAAATACTTATAAGTTGGATGGTACCGAATAAAAACGATTTTTTCAGGAAAAAGATAACAAAACCTGTTGAAATTAGATTTTTATATGAAACATTTGAAGGAGCAATGTGGTAATCATCTTCACGTATCGTCATCCTCCAAATCTACTAAAGAAAACTAAATATCCGTAAACTATACCTGTAATTGAAACCATTTTTTTGCTAGTCAAATAAATCCTTTTCCAAATCAAATGGAACCTTTACCAAATCAAAAAATTTAATCCTCCTCCACTAAACTTGAAACGTTTTCCAAATCAAATACAACCTTTTCCTGGTCAGTGAATCCTCTTCCACTATCCATCAAACGGTCACCTACGCCGATGTGGACACTGATCATCCTGACTCAGGTACTAATAAATGGTTGATGAATCGATCACTCTCTTATTCACTATCACTATCACGATGATATCTTATTCACGATCAAGATATCACTATCTTATAGCCGAACCACCTCAATGCTCTATTATGTATAATTAAACTTAACATGTACATGACGTTATTTTCTGGTCCAGACCTAACATGGCGGTCTCTCCGAATACTTCACACTTAACCGAGTGTTTACAGTTAAATTTTTCAGAATCTTATAGCGTGAGAACTCCTTTTAAACTCTTCCGTTGCATGAGGTTCGCCGGCTTAAACGAGCCTTCTCGGCATTCTTGAATTAGATTACTTCCTCTGTAGGCGAGAGTTTCCTACTAAGCGAGAGTTTTCGTGGTAACTTCAAATTACGAAAGT
>JAEMON010000003.1:2107690-2121408 GCA_030264115.1 Lygus lineolaris | reverse complement strand
CTTCAAGATGGGCTGAGGGAAGTAAACATAATATGTGGTGCGGGGCTTCACACTACTCTCCTCACCCACAAAAACACGAAAAAGTTGATTTTTTTGAGGGAGGGGGGGGGGGCTGATTTCGGCTTCAAGGATATTTTCCTGGAAATGAAATAATGGGTACGGGAAGTTATTTTTCTTGGTAAAAGAGTATCCTGCGATGGGGAACTTGCATTTGTAGGAATTTTGCACTTTGGACCTCAAAATCTGATTCAGCGCCCTTCAAAACCCCTCAGTGCCAATTTTGAGCTTGAAATTACGACTGGTTTGACCAGAAAAGGGGTTGAAAGGGCTCGTGACGTCATTTAGGTCCCGCAAAAGGGGGGCCAGCCCGGGCAGGCGAGGGGTCGGTGACGACAGTTAGGTTCAAATTACAAGACCCATTTACAGTAACCTTCAATCGTCGGATACCCCTCATATAGCAACTTTTTGGAAAGCCCTCTTTAAAGATCTTTCAAATTACGAAATGAGACATCTGGTGCGACGCTTCACACTACTTTCCTCACCCGTAAAAACCTGAAAAATGGCTATTTTTGCGGATGTTAACGCTGATTTCGGCACTCAATCTATTTTAACAAGAACAACTCATGTCTCAAGCCCGTTTATTGCGGATTTCGCCTGGTTTCTCTGAGACCGACCCAAACACTTTGGGATCTGGCGAATCAGTGTTGAAGCAGGTCGTGCGGCCTCTCAGCCACCACTTAAGCGAAGGGCTTTTCAAGTGCGTCTCGAGAATTCAAGCGCGCGCTAACAATCTTCCAGACGTATTTGGCTCAAGGCTCGGAACCAGCTCTCAAACTGGCCAATACCGTCATCGGGATTTATGAGCCCGAAACTAGACTCGATAAGGGAAAACCCCCTTCAATCTCCCTCTTAATAACGAATTTTCTATTTGAAAAAATAATTTAAAAGAAATGAAGCTATTGCAATCACTCCAAAATTTTTGTTATGAACATTTTTTTAATTTTTCTCGATGAAAATCCGATTCAGACCATTCTGAATATTTAGAGTAGGTACTCTCAGTGGTCAAATTTATATAATTAAGAGCCAAAAATAGCTTTAAAAACGTGTTTTTAATTTTTCTGATGATCATAATCATAAGTTATTTGGAATCAGCGCAGAATTCCTAAAAATCGTGAAATTCCCTTAAAATCGGGTCAAACGATTCTCGGAAAATTCGCTCGTGAAGATGGTTCCGGAAGAGTTTTGAACAGTTTTTAAACTTTTCCCCGCCACTAACTCACCTGTTTTATTCAAAATCAAATTACCAGATTTTAAATTGCAAAAATTTTAATGTTAGTTCAAAATATTGCATTTGAAATTTTGATAGTTTATTACAGCTATTCAGAATATTGAATACTCAACAAAAAGAATCCCGAAAACCGAAATGGAATTGATCGATTACGTATTAACGGAGAAAAGTTGGGGAGTGTCTGATTCCCCTAATGTGGTACAGGTGGGGTGTGAGCAGTTTTTAAAACTTTTCTAAGCCAATAATTTACCGATTTTATGTCTGTTTTCGTAATTCTTCTTTTATTACTAATCCCGGGAGTATTGCACTAGGTATCCAAATTTTAAATTTCAAATATTTTATTTCGTTACCTATAAAACATAGTTTCGTCCCCCCCGAATTTGTCCTCTTTTTCTTTAATGTTGTGCAAAAATCAATCGTATCATCTACTTAAGAGTAAAATTGTCGAAAAGTTTTAGAATTTTTCATTTTTTGGAAGGATTTTTTTTTCGATACTCCAAAAACTTGGCATATTGGGGGCTTTATCCTGGTTCTCCGGTTCTTCCCCATTGTGAGGCGATGGTAGCTGCAGAACGGGGTCTTCAAGAGTGAGTTCTGACCATAAGTTGAACTCCTTCAATGTCGTAACTCTCTTTCAAAGATCGAAATCTCCTTCGCCTCGAGTAAAGCAGCGTATTGGATTAATATTATTTCTACTCCAAACTCCTCGTATTGACGGCACCTTGTCATCCCCGTTGTTGAAACATCGACAAAGAAGAAAGAAGTCCTTTCAGGCTCCCAATGACAAGATCCTTCCAACTGTTTACATAACTGACCCACCGACTCCGAGATAGAAATCTCCGCTCATAGTCTCCTGGCTTCTCTCTGGTGGTTCTAAAATGCAAATCACGCTTGAATGGAACCTTCACTAAAAATTGCAAATAAAGGGTGATGTATTTTCAAAACACCCAACAAGAACGATATATAATCACCCAAAATCTATATATTGATGTAGAGGTGATTTCTCCAAGGTGGTAACAACTCCAACATACAACTAGACCAACGTTTCGTTTAATTTGTCATACATCGTCAAGGCATAGTTTGAAGGACTGTCGTAAAGTGATCCATACCTACAATGGGGGATTATCATCAATTTTTTTCTGAAAGATAAGGGCTCAAAAGAAACTATAATGAAGTCGTAGGGCAAAAATAGTGTGCCTGTAATTTTAGAAAATTTATTGAAATATTTATTTTTGTCCTATGGCGGCAAAGTGACGTTGAAAAGGGAGTCATTGGCCAAATCCGTCCAAGATGTCAACCAAACAAAACTCATTTCGAAGCCCAGCACTGTTCAGGCTCCTGAATAGTGAGAATATAATTTACTTAATTAATAAAACATATTCAAACATATATATTTCGTAGGAGATGGCACGCTGAAGGCGGAGTTGGGCAATTACATGGTCAAAGGCCTATTCTCTCTTCTTTACTATTTTCGATCTATTCTCTCAGCAAAGGGAGAGGCGCCGTCCTCCAGCCCTATTAATAAATTGATTGAATTAATTATTTATTAATAATGATTAATTGATTTTTAATTAATTGTGTAAATTATTCCAATTCTCACCGCTCCCGAAGCGATCTCAGCTCATTCTTTTTCGGTTCAGTCCTTTTAGTGTGACGTAGGGAAGGGTTTCTCAAGAGCCTTTGGATTGCCGCATGTTACCTATTCAAACAGCTGAGATTTTATTCCAAGTTTTCTCCACACCGGAACGATAAATTGTTTTTTTCTTTTTATCAACAGTGTTATTTTACTCCAAATAACGATACAAAGGTAGACAAAATTTGATTGTCTAATACACGATAATTCCCCATTCTGCCGTCAAAAAGAAGAACGCCTCACCACGAAAAATGCATTTTCAGATAACAACATAAAATATTTTCAGATGAACTTCGTTATAAGTTAATTCTGATAGGTACCTGAGGCGTTTCAGACCGCTCTTTCGCTATGTTCGTGGAGGTAAAACGCCTCAGTGTGTATATGAAGTCCTGATTTGGTTTACAGCGAGCTGCCATCCTCAAAGGAAGTCCAACGGAACGTGACAACCGCGTGTTGAAGACGGCCATTAGGAGCTACGCAGCAGAAAATCAGAGGACATGGGATCAGCAGCTCCATAAAACATGTTTTGCTCCCCGCACTATCACACATCAGGTTACCGGATTCTCCCCTGCCTACTTGAACTTTGGGAAAGAGCTCAAGAAGTCTGGACACGACCACAAGCTGATGACATCTGGACAAGTGATTCCACCGGCATCATCCAGGGAAGCGTATCATGCATGCTCTTTGCCAGTTGCCTGCTGTGTTCCTGGAAGTACGAGACTGTCTCGATCGTGCTCAAGAGAAGAACAGTCGCATCTTCAATCTCCTTCATCGTCCTGCATTCACTTTAAATTATTCGATTATAGTGCTTTCAGGCGAAGAAAATTATTGATCCAGCAAGCTTGTTCCACGTTTTTTGCAGTACATTGTGCTGTGAAAAAGGTGTCTTTGCTTGCTTACCAGCCTTACGATCTCCAAGGCCGCAGTCTGGGAATTTGGCAATGCAAGGACGACATGTTGAGGATGCCGAGAAGCCAAGAAAACACCTCACCCTGAATTTGAAGCCGTCGGTACGGAAGAAAACACCTCAGCTCGATTTTTCAAGCTGCTGAGGCGGTTTTTCATAAGAAAGCTTTGCTTTCTTTTTGGGAAAATTTTTTGGCTTTCAAAATTGAAATTTCCACTAGCTATTCTTTGTTTCAGAACTTCCTAATCAAAGTTGGCCCTTGGCCCGTGACTGTCGGTCGGTCTGTCTGTCTGCATTTCATGTTACAGCCATAATTTCTAGAGTTTTCATTCGATTATGTTCAAATCTTCAGGGATTATGCGGGTGGGGCTTCTTGAGGTCCCTATGAATTTCATTATGATTGAATCAACGGGGTGCTCTAAAAACTAGTCATCAGCTTTCTTTCGGGAAAATTTGTTGACATCCAAAATTGAAATTTCCACTAGCATTGGTTGTTTCAGAAAGTTGGACCTGTGCCTGAAATCGTGCAATCGCTTCAGTTTCTTCGAAAATGTGCTAAAAGTTTGGAAAAAATGAAAACTGAAGATTTATGGTAAAGGTAGCAGCTGTTATAAGCCTATAGCACAACTATATCGATGTCTGAACATATTTTCTACTACAGCATAGTGCAGTGCAGTGCTGCAGTATAGTAGACGACAGAAGACAGAACTTCGTAGTTTGGGAGCATTGGCTAAGCGTGAAGGATCAATGAACTTTATAAATCTTCGGTCCTGATGCCCTTCAACAAGAACTCCTCAAAAGACTGATTTGAATTTCGGGTAAGGGGAGGAGACGTCCTGATTTCGGATTCCGAATTCCTAAACCAGGGACGTACTCGGAGTTCAGAAGTGGAAGAAAGAAAGAAACAATGGACCAGGTAGCTCGAGGTTGGAGAGAGCAGGGCGAGTCCCCAAAAGACGATTTTCAACTTCCTTCTCGACAGATGAGCCATCAGATGAACCTCCAAAGATGAGTTATGGACCTTCGGAACAAATCTGAGAACAAATCGACGGGATGAGAGAGTATCTTAAGCCGTTACGAATGGGCGTGAGTAACCGTGGTGGCACACGATGATGACACCCTTCTGATTGATATTCCACGGTTCGCCAAGTCAGCTGCGGCAATTGGGTTCATTGTTCTTCACCGCCTGACCTTCTTTCGATCCTGATCGCTGCCACCCGAACTTCCTTTTCCTCGTGTCACCTTGAATCATCTCTTTCAGTTGTTGACTTCGTATTATGTTCTAGTTCTAATCCTATCCTTGACCTAAGAGTCAAATTTTGAAATTAGAGCCAAAAATCTATTAAAAAAACGTTTTTCAAAGTTTTTTGACAAAATGACCATCATCAATGTTTTTATGGTGACACTTATTAATTGTTGGAACTCCATTGTAACTGGCATTGGAAAAAGTTCCATTCACGATGGGCGAATTTTCAAAGAATAATTTTAACCGATTTGGTGGGTGATTCTTATAGGAAATTTCACGCTGATTCCTAATATACCTATGTTCCTATGTTTAAGTTGGTAATTTACACCATAAACCTCAAAAAATACGTTTTTCAGACATTTTAAAAATTGTTTGGATTTGTTATCTTGATTCCAGGGTCAGATATCGTCTATAGTGACATAAATATATATCAGAAATTAATAACATGAAGATGCCTCTAAAGTAGGTGAAATATATTGTAGGTATAACAAAACAACGTTGGAACTATAAGTCTCTTAATTCCGAATACCAGTTAAAATGACAATCTTAAATATAGCAATAAATTTCCCAAAGTGATATTAGGAATCAGCGAAAAATTGTCTATAAGAAAACCCCATAAAAAAGTTAAAAAAAAGATTAACAATGAAAGTTGTTCAAAAATCGCTGAAAAATAAAATTGGTCATCATATCCTCTTAAGTTAAAGTCCACGTAGTTCATTTGCTTTAACAATCTTGATGCACGAACTAGGATTGGAACTAGATGGACTATTATGACAGTTTATTGAACTATATTTTTTCTTTTTATTGAATGAACAACTCGTTCATCGTTCAATGAGACGAACTACAGATGGGCTCACCTCAGAACGGGATTCGCAGTCCGTCGTTAGTCTTTTTCAGAACTAATTCCAGTGGATGCGGAGAGGAAGAGCCCATTTGAAACCAATTAGCCGTGTTTACCTATTCGTTGAGAGAAACCCCTCCTCTCGTGAGCCCCTGATGGATGGCTCACAAGTCCTCGAAAAAGACCTCCCCTTCTTCACCCATCCTTCCTCCTGTAGAACCTCTTCAACATCTCCTAACTCTTGTCGAATCCTCTCACCAGCCTGCGACTGAGTGCTTTCCATCGGAAAAGAGTTGGTTTCCGGGGTCCCCCCGAAGCTAAAATTAGCTTCCGAAACGGTTCACTCCCGATGTGTCGACACCTAGGAAAAAAAGATACGAAAAATTCGATGTTTCGCAGAAGCAGACAGATAGACGCCTATTTCAGGACGAGCTCAATTTATTGCTCCTGATGAGGCTGGAACCTTGGGACTTTTTCTGGAAGTTACGACCAAGGATCGAGCCTGGTTTTATGTCAGTTGTCCGAGAAAGGGGCATTTTCTAAGGTGAATCGAGTGGTTCAGGAAGTCGAGTACAGTAAAACCACGAAAGTGCAACTACAAGAGAACAGAGAGCTTTCTTTCCACTTACTAAGGTTTTTCACCAACCGAGGTTCAAACAGAATAGTGTTCAGTTAACGAGGTTTCAAAGTAACTGGGTTTGGTGATACCAGAGAGTGGTGATGACTGGCTCAATATTCAACACCTGTTAGTTCCAGTAATCTTCACTATAATTGTCCTCAAGTTAACTGGGTGGTTACTTCAACTAAGTCAGATAGGTTAAACCTATTTTAGGTTCAACTGGAAATACCAACTTGTACTTACTGATCTAACTATAAAATGAACTAAACTTCATGATTTGTATGAGTTAACCATTCCGTCATCCCATTTTCACTAATTTTATAGCGTTTACTTATTCAAGAATTCAGCTACTAACGCACAAATAACCCAGGTAAGTAAGTTCGCTAATAACTGAACATTTTCCCAGCGTCCTGGATCTTTCCTGAGAGGACTCCGTGCTTGAGAGGAGACGATGAATGGAGTTGTAGGGGCGAAAGTGATGGAAAGAGGAACATGAGTGCTGGTCATAGACCTGACGGTGGTGCCCTGAGAGCCCTCAAAAGGCCTTTATTGAGAAAATGATGACCTCTTTTCGTACTCCAGGTGTGGGGTCCGAGGCAGGTAAGATGGTCAGAGCTGACGACAGGCCACCGTATAAAATTCTAATTTCCCACCCGGGGGGGGGGTCGTCTCTCAGTTTTTTTCGGGGTCCCCATAGAGGCCTTTTGGGGATGTTTTAATGACCCTTGCATGGCCTCAAAGAACATTAGTATGTACTTCATTTTCGCCACTTCGGAAGCATTTCTTTTCAGCAGCTTTTCACACATTGATTGGAGGCATCAGTCATGTTGGCTACCTTTTAAAAAAACTACCGTAAAAACGGACAATAAGTTGGTTTTCACCGACCGGTGAAACGCAACTTCTCCCTGGTTGAAGGTCTTTTGGGTCTTTTGGAGGCTAAGATAGTAACATCAAGTATAGGAATCACCAGTAGAGAAGCGTTTGGTACCGGTAGCATCTTTATGATTTTTTTCAAAAATCAAAATTTCACTTGAGTGTCTGCATTATTCTGTGGGCATACCCAAAACACAACATAATGCAGCATGCCCATAGAATCAGGGTCCATGGCAACAGGTCTACTAGCCCCGACTAGGCCAGTTAAAAACTGAAAGAACAAACTGGTATACAGCACACCATTTGCTACTGGTATAAATTCAACACCATTTTCCGTAATCCTTCACAGCTCACTATACTTTCACTCCTCTAAAGCCCTTGAAATTACAGATATCACAAGTAGACAGAAGCCATCACGAGTAGTAGACCAGTTGCAATGTAGGCCAGTTGCAAAGAGGTGCAGTACACCAGTTGCAAAGGATGTGCAATAGACCATTTGCAAACTAAGGGTTTGAAAGTAGCCTATACCGGAGGAGTAGATTAGTTGCAGTATAGACCAGTGGCAGAAGAGTGCAGGTAGACCAGTTGCAAACCAAGGGTTGCAACTATCCCGCTGGAGGAGTAGACCAGTGGCCTAGTTCCCTTGCATTTTACAGAAGTACATCCGCATTAGCGAATTCTGAACGGCTCAACCCACAGAAATAGTTCTGGTATCGTTGAATCCGACACGAAAAGTTCTTTTTACTGGATTCCATCACGTCCGAATGTAACGTGAAAAATTATGAAATTGCACTAATTTGCTTCTAATTACGAACGTTTTTACTCAAACACCGTCACAATTTCACAATGAAGGAAGAGTATTATTAGTTTTGTAAATTCGTCAGACCTTTAGATTATTACCATTCTATTTTTATTCCTTCGTAACGCTTTTCACCTCAAATTTTGGCCATCATTGGTAGTTCTACTACCAAACAACTGGAGTACGTGTATTACTGTCAAATGATAACACGAGTGAACCAGTAGTTTTGTAGTGAAGTGCCTCACGATGCCCGAAATGTGAGGTATTAAAAAGCTTTGCGAATGAATGAATAAACGATGATAACCCAAAAGGTATGAAGCTACACAACATGACATGATTATCAAAAAAAATCAACCAATACGTTGAATTTGAGATGATGAAGGAAGACGGTGTACCTCCCACAGCCTGTAACCTGGCCGGGAGGTTCTTCATCGTTTTGTACAAAACCTTATCGAAATCGGTTCAGCCGTTTGAGCGTGATTGAAGGACAAACAATCTGATAAATGGCAGAATCGCGGATTGAAAAGTGGGAGGTCCGATCAACGGATATCGATATTGGTCGTGAAATTAATGAATTTTTGTTCGATTTGTGTACAATCGTGAATTGATAGAAATCAAATTAGAAGTTTTATTTGTGAATAATGAGCATTGTGAAGGGACAAAGAGCGGGTGGATGAGAATGCAATTTGAAGCGAGTAGAAAGCTGCTCTTCCTGGCACCGGTTTTGGAAACACAACAACTAGAAGGGGTAAATATAATTATAGTGTAATGGAAGAATAGGAAGCATGCAGAGAAGAAGATTATGGCTAACAATCCCTAATCGCTACGTGTTAAGAAACTGGGCGTGCTAACTTCTTCCCTCGGAGGCCCATTGAAAGAGACCTCTGCCTTGAAGAGACGCTTCTGAAGAGACCAAACAGCCATTTACGTCTGAGGCATTTAGGCCACTCGGACCATTGTCTGGCCGCGGCGGGGTGCCTTCCGCCAAACCGCAACCCGTTCTTCCATTGACAGCATTTCAGATGCAGTTCCGCTTAAGTATAGGCGACTTGGGTTACATTATTGTTGAAGGCTCTTTAAAAGGAAGCTGTTGTCGAGGTTCCGTTGTTCGCTCCAAACAGAGATGCCAGAGGCTGGGAAAGAAATCCTATTTTCCTTTTTAACTAGTCATAGACTTGTTTGCGTATGCCACGAGTTTTTCAGCTACCACAATACTTGACCACCGGACTTCTCGCAAGAAGAAAGTTATAGGTAACAAAATTAATGGTAGGTAACCAAACACGCTTGGGGGGGGGGGGGGGGGGGGGGGGTCTAGTTGGTCCTCAGAACCAGTGCATAATTATAAGTAGGTAAGTAAGTACTGATTTTTTTGGATTTCTTTTTTCTTCGCATTTCCTCACCTCAGTGCAAAAGTGTGGGTATTTAGTGCAGAAGCTTGAATCATCACTTCGTCACAACTTCTTAACAACAATGAAAGTGACGGACAAGGGATCTGTCCTGACTGGCAGTAAAAGTGTCCTAGGAGGAAGAAGCTGACATAATTTCGAACACTTTACTGTCTCATTCGCTCCACTCAGGTAACGAATAGTTCACAATAGTTGGGCTACTGGGAGATTCTTTCCCTGTCACCGGAAAGCGTTGGAGGACTCCGTGGATAATGAGGTCGCATTCAGGGAGAGACAGTCTTGAAAAATAGTTGCCATAGAGGGTGGTCACTGAATTTTGCTAACCTCATGACGGTTATTAGTCATGGTAGCTCACAGATCGTGAATTGCTATTTAACATTTCAGAATTTAGAAATTATACCGTCCGAAACTTCACGCTTTACTCGTGTCTGGTTCATAAGCGGAGGATATGAGGCACTTTGACTTTTTTTCGTTATCAGGCCTGAATGAGGAAAACATGAGAAAATCACCGAAAATCGTGGGTACTGCGTTGGTGTGCTGGCGTGGGTCTCATTCGACGCAGAATTTTCAGGTCTTTAACTTTTCTTTAAAACAAAAACAAATTTTCTTTCATACAAAAATTTTTTGAGCGGTTCCAATTTTGGACGACAATTCAGCTATTGCAATGGCTTCAAAATTTAAGTTAAGCAAATTTTGGAAAATGTTCTCCATAGAATCCGTTTCAGGCCTTTCTCAAACGATTCCCAAAGTTTAACACTTTTTTTATGTATAGGTATGAATGTATGTGTCACTCCAGACGCGTCTGGCCCTTAGATCGATCCGAAAAATCTGGACAAAATTGTAAAATGTCAATTGTAACAAACGAAAGGATGAGTTCGTTGGATTTTTGGAGTACTCTAATGGGTCGAATTTTGAAAATTAAGGGTAAAAAACGTGTGTTTTTAGGTTTTTTGTGTAAATTACCATCTTAAATCAGGGCTAAAATGATTCTTATAAAATGCGCACATCAACTCATGCTGCATGACTGAAACTTTGCAATTTCGGGAGCTAATTAGCTGTTTTAGGTGTAAGAATATGTGTTCGGAATCAGAATAATCTTCCTAATCATAGTTTTGTCATGAAAACCCCCATTTTGGACCACTGCGGTCTGTCTCTACCCATTTCCGATGTTAACGCGGATTGGGTGGTACCCACCAGTATGGCGTTGAAGTTTGCTATAAATACCTATATAATATATAGGTATTTATATTATATTATAATATACTAGCCGATTACCAATGCGTTGCAAGGTCCCACACGTCGACCACTCACTTAGCTCGCGGTTGGTTGTCCAGATCCCAAACGCTCGCTTTGCTCGCGTGACAGTGGACCGGAGCCCTTCGGTAGTATTAAACATTTTCTTTTATAAAAAACCTTCACCTGATATTAACGAACACATCAAGAAAAGAATGATATAATTTGGTGCACTCATTCTCAAGTTATGGCGTGACCAAGGGAAATAGGAATTCATTTCCATATTCTAATATTTCCATATTACGTAGTTACCCAGCATCATCATCCCCGTTGGGTATCGTTATTGGGATTCTGAAACAATCACCAAGAACGACTATTTATGGGAACCCTGGTGATGAAGACTCGAAAAACCCAAATTTCTGTGGAACTATGATGGAAACCCTCCTTTGTGAAGTTCCAAAAGATGAACGAAACCACAACCAACGGTTACACACCTGCATAATTACAAGTATCGCTAAATGTTTGCGGTTCAACCTAAATCAATTAATCAGCACGCGAGGTTAAACGAACCAGTTTTCGCCATCATCTGTTGCATACTCTGTGCTCGAGCAACTAAGGGTATTGTGTGCCCGCTCAGGGTCAATCCTTGGCTTACACGAGGTCGAAGCTCGAAAGCCCTTTCGAGGATGAAATTTAGTGCCGGCATATGAGAGTAGATTAATGACGGGGCATAAACCCTGCATCAAGAGGAGAGCGGGCGCACTATCGCGAGCGAAGCTTACTTTAGTGGGGCCCCACCTGGCAGATGTTATGGCTTCATCGGTGTTCCTCGTACCCCCCTTCTCAATGCCCTTTCTCTTCTTCGCGGATGAAGAGAAATGAAAAACGCTGCAAATTATTACAAAACGGTTTATAATTTTCTGTAATATAGTTTATATCACGAAGTTTACAATTTCTTTTGTACAATGAGATTTGTACCCATTATTAAATTATAAATTCAGTAGGTAACTAAGAAAACTTAAAAAAGTAAAAAAGAAACTCGATTATTGGTATAACTAGAAAAATTCCATTTCATCAGCCTGATCTCTGAATGGGGATTTCGCTTACTCGGACCGATTTGCGATTCGCACTCATGATTCTGCTCTTCTTTCCGTTCAATTGTAAGGCTAAGACCGCTTGACAACTCGTAGCCTGTGCGCATGCGCGAACTTGAATTTCCTGAAACTTCGGTATTTCAGTTCCTAATCGACCGATTTTTCTCAAATTCGGAGAGTAGTTGGAGGCTGACTCCAAGATTATTACCTACAATTTCGTAACATTTGGATCAGTCATAGCTACTGCGCATGCGCAAACTTTAAATTCGTTGTCATAGGGATAACACCGAAACTATTTTTTTCTCCCCCTGGTTCTGAGGAAGACACCATTACATCCAGGTTTCACGCACCTAATGTAGGTACTTAGCAGGAATGCCTACAAGAAGTTCGTTTTTTCTTTCTTAATAATAGGTTCATTAGGTTGTAATAACTTGTTTGGAAGCATTTACAAATAATTATTTTTTCTGCTGTTATTATTTTGTTTACTTACTTGATTTTTACTAACTAAATGATTTTTTTTTTTTTAATTATTATTTATATTCTGGTCAGTTAAATTATTTTTGCACAATGATCACAAAATTGCAATAAAACTGTGCTTTTATAGGTATTTCCTCAATTTGTTACATTTTTATTATAGCTGTAAAATAATAGTTTTTTAATGCAAACATATTTCAAGATCCACCCCTACGTCAAGCGTGCTAATCAGGAATTGAAGAGGTTTACTTATTTATTTAGGTCATACATAGAATATGGGCTCCTTTTCAGAAAATTGAGAAAGCTATACTGCCTATACCCAACTTGCCAGCCGTTTTCACTTTTACTGTAGCTATATTTGTAACCGCAGGTTAGTTGACCCCACGGAAACCGGGTCCTCACCGTACCCCTTGCCTCAAATACCCAGATTCGCACCGTTTTAACGGGCTCGACGACTCAAAAACGCGACCTCCACCGCGGGGGTTTCCTCCCGGAAAAAGACGTCGAGGGCCGGCCTGTGTGGTCCAGAGTAGCGAGGAGGCTGCGGGTCGCCTATCATTATCCCGATGCCTCGCTATCATTACACACGAACCGGCCTATCATCCTTCTGACGTCTTCATCACGCGCCCAACCGCCTCTTCTCACCTTACATCGCCCCTTCTAATCAATTACCGCGCTCCTCCCCGATCCACCACCCTTCAGCTCACCTCTTTCGAGCCTTCATTAGTTTTATACAAATTACATAACTTTTTTTTTGGCAATGAAAAATCAAATTATAAAAAACAGAGGAACGACAAGGACGTGAGGAATAACTCTTACATTAAAAAAAATAATTACCCACGTTTCATCAGGTATCTCCAAATCTACTCTATAATGAAATCATAATTATTCCTCACTAATAAATTGGAGATCACAATTGCAGGGTTCCACTTCAACAATGAAAAGTAAACATAGATTTGTTTTGGTTTATTATTCCAAACTAAAGTAGGTAAGTAGCTGATTAGGCGAGCCAGCAAGAATGGTTTTAGAAGCTTCTATTTTAACGAATTTTCGAAGAAAATTTACCAAAACAATAGAACAACATTTTTGGTACGCAAATTTTTTGATTTTTTTAAAATCAAAATCAGTTTTAGGACATTTTGAATTGATTCTTGAAGTTAAACATTTCCTGAAGTTTTTAAATATGTGTCACTCCAGACAATATCTGACGAGATCACTCTTAAAAAATGCCTACAAAAAAATCAATATTTAAATAATAGTTATAAAATGATGATGATGAGGGTGATTTCATTAGCCAGAATTTTT
>JAEMON010000003.1:1971878-1988004 GCA_030264115.1 Lygus lineolaris | reverse complement strand
TCAAAAAATGGATGAAAATGGAATTTATTCAAGTGTGACACATCACTTCCAATTGTTTTTGTTAGATCTTTTTTTCTCCCTGAATTCAGTAGTGACAATTATTTTGAATTTCGAACGCTTTTTCGAGTTCCCAAATTCCAAAACTAGGGTAAATTTCGCCCTATAAAAGTTGATGAGGCACAAATTCCTAGTTCCTAGTTATTCTTTCTGAGTTCAGCGTGAAAAAAACAGTAGAAAGTGATGTGTTTCAAACTTAATTTTGAGGAAATTCCGTTTTTGGCCAATTTTAGGAGTGTCGTTAAAATCGGGTTAGGTGTCTATTAAACGTGCAATTTTGCGCAGAATCCGAATCCGTAATGAAAAAATAGGGGTTCCCATTTGGAATAAAGAAGTTAGTGCCATTTATTTCTCCTGTGGCCAGTCGGCGATATGCTTGATCGAAAGAGAACTATTGATTTAGCGGTGGTAGGTATTTTTATTTATTTATTTATTTTTTTTGAGTGCGTAATAAAGCCCGGAAAAGACAGTAGAATGGGCAGCTGTTTATTGCGTTTTCCGAAAGTTTAAAGCCTGACTTATGAATCTCATTGAAATTGGACTACACGTATAATAATTTTTGTGCGTGTCTTTCATGCGAATAAAGGTCCGCAAATTTGCTAACATTGATCATACTGACTCTCTTTCCAGGAACCAGTTGGAAATATGTCAACTGACAGCTTCCAGTGTCGGAACGCCCTTTGGCAGAACGGAGAAGCTGTGCCATTACCTCAGGGGCGACATCGAATAGATTTTGCCGCTTCACGTTCCGAAATTAAAAAAGATGATTCCACTTCTTCTATTCAGCTTCAACACAGGACCCAAGAAGTAGCATCTGGTGTGAATAAATCACAAGACTCCAAGGTTGGACTTCATTTTGCTCCAGAGAACTCTCAAATCACAATACATATTATAACTGTAGATGGTTTTTACTTTTAAAATAACTTGATGTCTAAAATTTGTTTTCAACTTCATTTTGCATGCTTTAGGTATTCACCTTTGAGTATTTGGAACCATACGAGGGACTAGAGCCTTGCAATTCTCACTCTAATTGCTTGGCTTGTCTTACTGATTCAAAATGTGGATGGTGCTCGATGAAGTCAACGTGCTACGAAAGGAGTGTAAATGATACGGAGGTAGGTAATTTCTGCTCAAAAGGTCTCACTTTACTTTTGTAAAAGTATTTTCCGTTCACGCGTATTTTTTTTATGACAGGTGTGTAGGGAAGGAGATAACTGGGCCCATCTCATTTTGGAACCGTCGTCTTGTAATAACTGTACGAACTACATTACTTGTGACTCTTGCATCCAGAGCGGAGTTTGTGAATGGAAAGCGGGGCCAAATTACGCTAAATGTTCCAGGATTGGAAGGTATGTTTGGAATAACTTGACATTGACTTTGGGGGAACTTACATGGATTGGAATTTTGCAATTCAAGCCCCAAAATTTGATTCACCGGCTCCAAAATGTAAATTTCCTTCTTGGAATTCACCCCGCCTGGTTAGACCAGAAAGCTCAATTTGTTTCTTCAGGCGCTGGAATTTTCAGGATTTTGCCTGTGACAAGAGATGTCAAGTTGGCACATCCAATTGCAACGTAATTCACAGTCAATCATCTTAGGTCACCCCCCAACTCCTCCTTAAATTTTAGCGGAATTAGGCAAATGAAACCAGTCAAACAGTGTCAAAAAACGGCCTCTCGTGGCAAAAAATCCAGTTTCTATTTGGTTTTATTATCTTTCCTAAATTTCGTGTGGGCTGAATTCGAATCTGGAATACAATTTCGTGGTGCCTTTTGAGATATTCGCAAGAAAAAACTGCAAAATTTTCGAACTTTTCCCAGGTTTGGCCTAAAAACTATTGAAAAAAGCTTCTCGCAGAAAATTTCACCAACCTGGTTTTTAAGTACTTGTAGACTGAATTTGCCACAACTTGATCACAATCGCTGCTCTAAAGGTCAAATAGTTCCGAAGATACAGAACTTAAAAAATTGCTCATTTTTTCCAAAATTTAAATTTAACTTTTGGACCAAAAATGGGTAAAACACTGATACTGCAAGAAAAATAACTAGGATTGAAGTTGTAGCAAATTCATTGGGAACTGCCCAGAGGCCGCAGTATCCCTGCAAATTTCATCAAAATTGGACGAATAGTTTTGGAGTTGGCCTGGGACGAGGAATCGACCGCTGAAAAATCTACAGACAGATTTCCACTATACTTACGCAATTTGTTGTAAAGTTGCTTTACAACTGAAAGAGTAACCATGTTGATTTTGAGGACATTAAATATTTCTACATTTTGCACGAACATTAAGCATTCCTACTTTTGGCAGTAAGGCAGCAAGAAAACCATGCAAGTTCCCTTTATTCTATCCCCAATGGTTAACTTGCATGGGTAGGAGTTTTGCATTTTGAACCTCTAAATCTCATTCGGTGCCCTTCAAAACCCCTCGTGCCGATTTTAAATGTGAAATTACGTCTGATTTAACCAGAAAACAGGATGAAAGAGAGTGCCTGACGTCATTTAGGTTAGGGAGCAGAGGAACCCGCCCAGGCAGGCAGGGGGTCGGTGACGTCAGTTAGGTTCAAATTACTAGACCCATTTTCGGTGAATTTCAATCATCGGATACCCATCATATAGCACCTTTTTGGAAAGCTCTTTTGGAAAGACGTTTCCAAACGCTGAAATAAAAAATATCCATCCATGTTCACCATTGATTTAATCCGTTACTGTCGTTGAGCCTAGTTGATTCATCGTGATGATTTATTTATTATTATTATTTTTTTTTTCATGTCCAGAGCATCCACAGGTATAAAAAATGTAAGTGAATGCCCCATGCCTTGCCACTTACGGGGTGATTGCTCTAAATGTCTCGATGGACTAGGAGGATGCGTTTGGTGTCACTCATCGCAGGTACTTGGTTGAAGTTTTATTCCGTTTAGTTCAAAATATCACATATTCTGTTGATATCAAGTTTAGAAGTTGTTGACACCAAATTAAACCTCCCATACCCCCTTGATCATATTGTGTTTTCGTCTTTACAGGAATGTTTCTCATTTAATGTCTACACCTCCCAGTATGCGTTTGGATTATGCAGGGAATGGTCGTCCGAACATAAAACCTTGCCTGAGCCTAATACCATTCCGAGGGCATGTCAATCATGTTCCATGCATTCGAACTGCTCCACTTGCCTTCAGCATCTAGGATGTGGTTGGTGCTACGATGTTGACAATCCAATTACAGGCGCTTGCACACTCGGCGATTTCTCCCGTCCTTACGTTAACGGTGAGAATATTGTTAGTGGTGAAATTTCATATTCTTTTCAATGTGGCCCAATCTATTTACCTAACTTGGCGCAACCCAAAGGATAGTGATGTAGTTGGCCTGTATGTGACTGTAGCTATCAGTCTGGCTGCCAGTCTTGACTACGTTGCAGTTTTTTAGAGAAAACTGTTAATTGAAATCCTCATTTCTCCCCACAGACTCATGTAGTAACGAAGTAAACAGAGTTCACAACATCAGTTTGTACGAAGACGAAGCAGCTTGGTCGTATGCTCAGTGCCCTGACGTTGATGAATGTGGATTAGGGCTGCACGATTGCCACGCTGATGCGAAGTGCACCAACACTCATGGATCATATAACTGCCAATGTAAACGAGGATTTATTGGAGACGGAAAAACATCTTGCAAAAAGACGTGAGTACTCCTTATTTCTCAGATCGGCCCTTTGGATTGTACGTAGATAGGTACCTCTGTAACACATCATTATAGGTAACCATTTCCCTACAAGGCATGAATATTCAAAGGATGATATTAATATGGTTGCACAGATGCAGTTGATCTCACAATAATATTTATAAATACACATCACATTTAGGATCAATAGTATACAACTTGATACAGCCTAGGAAAGGGTAGGCTGTTTGTTGGAGATTTTTATTTTTTTAATCATCATTTTTTTTGCGTTGTTGACTGGTAGAAAAATCAAATTGTTTGGACGCAAAAGCGAATTTTTCCTTGTTCCCGAGAGTTACCTACGTTGCACTTGTGACGTCACTCCAATAACATCTTCTTCCACCTTACAACGTGATGGTTTACCGCTGACATGACTTTCTGTAGATAATCCAATGCTGCTGCTGCGACGAAACTTCATATTCCTTTTAATGTGGCCCAATCTATTTACCCAACTATGGCGCAACCCAAAAGATGGTGATGAATTTGGCTTGTCGGTGACTGTAGCTATCAGTCTGGCTGCCAGTCTTGACTTGCAGTTTTTAGAGGGAACAGTTTGTTGAAATCCGCGGCCCTTGCCATTAACCAACTGGTTTCTGCACAGTTTGATAACGAACGAATGCCACGCTTGATAAGGTAGTTTCATCAGAGTCATTGAATGTACACCGATTATCCATCCTCTTGCAACGGCGACGTCATAAAAACTTCCTAAATTAATCACAAATCAATTGCCTGCATTTGCATGTCTCCCAGGAAAGCAAAATTGGTATCATCTCATCTCACTCCCAACTTTCAAATGAGAAAATTAACAATATAGAGTTTTAGTGAACCACTAATGGGTGCTGTTGAGTTGTCCTTATGGATACTATAGTGCCGAGGCCTGTGGCTTTGAGGAAATGGGTGACGGCAGTCTCACATTCACTCTTCAATGAGCAACGTTAGAAAGGTGCCAGACCTTGAAGATGGATAACCTTCACAAGTTATAACCGATTTCCTCCAGTCATCCAGCAACCATACATTAGCGTCACTCCAATCATGATTTACGTGACTTTAAATTTGACCCAAAACAGGCTTGTTTGACCTGACTTCAAAATAGGGTATCATCTCAAATTTGCTTGCTCTAGTAGGAGGCCATGGCACTGTTCAGTTGACTGCACCTGTGGGCTGCTTGAACACTCTAATGATAATTGATCTAGTAATGCTTATTAATTTTATCAATAAAGAAAAATCGGGTGATTTCTGGTTGGTACTCATACAGTAACTCGTACATTACTTGTACATTCTCTGCTGATCGCAGATCAGAAAACTCCCAGCCAACTTGAAGGGGGAGGGCCATAGAAAACTGGAGGGTGAACTTTAGAACCGATTATCTCCTAATATTCATATACTTAGTGAACTTTAAAACTGAGATGTTCACACTGGAGAGACCCTCCAGCCACCCTGCAGATGAAAACAGGGTCAATGGAAACAGTGTGTGGCACTTAACATCGCAATAAAAGGTGTCCCACATGTGGGACGGTCGTACTGAATGTGTTAACACCTTTATTATATATTTTGCAGGTGCTATAACAAGTGTATTCATGGAACATGCTCAAATGAACCTGACTACGTATGCCGCTGTGACTTGGGATGGACTGGGGTCGATTGTTCTATCAATTGTGGATGCAATAATCATTCAACATGCAGTAAAGGGGTCAACATTTGTGACGAATGTCTGAACTGGACAACCGGAGAGTTCTGTCAACTTTGCAAGTATGTTGTACGGTGCTCTAAATGAGAATACTATCCATCTTGGAACATAAGTGCACATATTTCAATTATAAACGACCGTTTCAGGCCTGGAAGTTATGGTAACGCAACTTCACTTGAAGGTTGTAAGAGGTGCAATTGCAACGATCATGGCAACAGAGATCTGGGCGTATGCGACTCAGTAAGTGGGCTTTGTGTGTGCCAAGATAATACTGAAGGAGCAACATGCGACAAATGCAAGAAGGGATTCTACGGAGACCCTAGGTTAGTTTCCGTGTGCTACTAGTCAGCAGTCACTTGTATAAGATCATTCAACAAGTTTGTGATCAATTTGTATGTTTCCTGATCCTCACTCTATATTTTTTCAGACGAGGGGGTACTTGTTATTACCAGTGCATGTCGAGAGGTATGGTTAGCTCTATGAAACCACAAGGTCTAGGAAGTAGGCTGGCTGAGCAAGCTGTATGGGAGTCAAGGGCAGGCCATCCACCTACAAGAGAATGCCTTTGGATCGTTAGTCCAACGAACCTTACCCAGTCGCAATCGTAAGTCCCCCAATTACCTTTCTGTATCTTAGAACCTTCCTGGATCCTCAGGTTTCAAACCAGACATCTGCGCTGATAGGTCCTTCAGGATCATTGACCGGTCAAGCAACTCTCCCCCGTTGTGTTGAACTGATTTGCTTTGGTTTACCTCTGCGTTTGTTTTTGTTTTAAATCTATGTATCTCTCTTCCAGACTATACTTAATCATATTTGAGTTTAAGTTTTTACGATATATTCAAAAGATAGTGTGTTTGATCAAAACTGCATGAGGTGATGGACGTTAATTTAGCTTCCGAATGGCAGGCGTTAATATAACATGGTCTCCAAAAAACCTCATTATTCCACCGTATTTAACCTCCTGGGGGTTTCAGGCCCAGCATCATTCAACTTGAGATCGACCGAGATATAGAGGTTGGTTGCACTGAAAATAGTGTCTACGTGTATGATGGACTTCCAAGATTTGTGTCTTCATCTGGAAACCACCAAAGCCATGTTCTAGGAGTTTTCTGCACCCAGGACACTCAGTATCCTGTTACAGTCCAGGCCAAATCAGGTTCCCATTTTATTAATCTTTTGCTTCAGCAATCTTCTAAAATTATAATTTTTTGATTGGTGGGTACTACAAATACATCTACTGACTAGTATGATCTACTGGGTGCTATCTACTTTGTTCATTTCTCAACTCTATGTATTTTCCAGGTGTAATGACAGTTCACTATAAAGCTGAAGGAGAATCTAAGGGAGGTTTCAATGCAACCGTTTCTGTTCTGTCCTGCCCCGACCACTGTCCTCCAGAAAGGATTTGTGTCAAAGGAACCTGCGTTTGCCCTGAAGGATCTACTGGTCATGATTGTAGGGATATCTTGTGCCCTAACAACTGCTCTGCTCCTCTCAACAGAGGACAGTGCGATAAGGTGAGATAATTTTTACGAATTCATTAATCCTGCATTGATTACTAGAGGAAACTTCTTCTAAAATGTTGTTTTTTAAGTCATTTCCTAACAACATTGACCTCACAGTTTTCTTTTTTTTTCTCGTTGAGTAACCTCATAGCATCTATTAATATTTAACCCTCAGTTAAACTTCCCCATCCTCTCCCTGAGAAAATTTCGTTACTCAGCCGAGAGTCGAACCCAGGCCCTGGGTGACGAGCAATTTCTGACCTGTGCCTTAGACTGCTCGACCACCCAATACGACCGACTCCCAGTTGATAAATCAAGCAAATAGGTTGAAGGTTACGATCTCAACCTGTTCACTTTGTTGGAGTTGATTGATAAATAACTTTTCAGTGAAGCTTTGGTATATTAACCAAAGTTTGCTACTATTAACTAACAATATGTCTCTTTGTCTTTGTTTGTGACTGTTACGCACATAACATCATTCCCGCTAGAGGTTTGGTAGTAAACACTATCTTCACAATTCAGTTCTCAGAGTTCTTTACTATCTCATGGTTTTCTCTCGCTTCAGGGTTACGGGCGGTGCATTTGTGCTGACGGCTGGGGTGGAATGAACTGCTCTACTCCACTGGATTCAGATCGTCAAATCATCTTCACCGAACTCTTCAACTCTGCCCATCTCTCTGACCAATACGAACATCTCAGGAAAATGCTTCCTCGCTTCGGCCATTCCTTACTGGCTGATCGGAGATCTTCTTTGTGGTTATTTGGCGGTTATTCCTTGTCTCACGGACCTCTAAATGACATCCGGCTATTTGACACCAAAAATAATACATGGGTCCAGGTTGGTTATAATGACAATTTTTTTTTTTTAACTTTCTTCAGCTCACCTGATCTGAATCAGTCCATGTTTTGTTAGATGTTAGACTTGTTTAGACCTGTTTTGCTAGATGTCAGTCCATGTTAGACTTATTTCTTGTTAGTTGCCATTGATTATCTATTCAACGCTTCCCTAATGGAGAGCTTGCATGGTTACTTGAAAGATCTTAATGAGGGCTTTCTAAAAAGGTGCTATATGAGGGGTATCCGACGATTGAAAGTTGTCGAAAGTGGGTCTTGTAATTTGAACCTAACTGACGTCACCGACCCCCTGCCTGCTTCCTCAGCTTCCTAAATGACGCCACGCGCTCCCTTTCAAGCTGAAAATTGGCACCATGGGGTTTTGAAGGGGGCTAAATCAGATTTTGAGGTTAAAAATGCAAAATTCTGGCCCATGCCAGTTCCCCATTATAATACAACTTGCTCAAGTGTGGATTTTTTTCTCTTTTTGCATACAAAAATGTACTTTCTTCCAACCTACTGGTATTATGAAGGCATTCATCTTTCTAGGTCACCATTGACTCCACCAATGATGCCAACATGCCTCGTGGTAGGTATTTCCACGCTGCGGAAATCTCTCTTAGTCGTCGTGAAATATTTGTTCATGGTGGTTTAACTGCCACTGCAGCTGGTGGTGGTGATCCCGCAGTTGGGGGAGGAGAGCAGGCCATGAGATTGAACACGACTCTCAATGATTTCTGGAAATTCAGTTTGAAGAACTCTCATTGGATCGGAATTGAGGTATTCACAGTCGTACATCTGTGTTATTCATTTCAGTGGATTTTCAGAGAAAACGTACAAAGTATCCTTAATTAATTATCATTATTTTCCTAGGCATCGCCCAGTCCCCCAGGTTTGGCTGGCCATACACTGACACTTAGAAGGGATGGAGACAGTGAGACTTTAGTACTGATTGGTGGATTCAGTACTGAACACGGATTCCTAAAAGCAGTCTGGGAATTCAATCCTGTTACTGACCAATGGACAGAACTGGAGACCTCTGGATATGGTCCTATCGGTGAGTCCTCACTTCTTCTCGAGAAGATCCCAGTGATTTTGTCTTGTCTTCTTCTAAACTACCTACTTTTCTTGTGGATTACGAAGATGGAGTCTATTTGGGAATAGGAAATTTGTGAATAAAATTGTTGGGGGAGTTGGTAGTCCTTTGTCCACTGGTGTAACGAGGCTGCGATCTAACCAACAAAAGAAATGTCACCTTCATCCGCTGTTGCTTGAAGGTCCTAAATGAGTGTTGCAGTATGGAATATTACTGAACTATCAGAGTAGGAGGAACATCAGTGTGGAAGTTAAGCTCCTCATTACTCGAGACACTGACAGCGCAGGTATCCATGAAAAAATCCGTAAAAATAGACCCAGAATCAGAATTGTGGTATTGGGTTCCCATGAACCTTCCAAGATCACGGATCACCCCAATCTCGGATGCTGCATGAACAAAAATAGATTCTAATACAGTTTTGTATTATCCATGTGTCCACTTCTGGAAGTAAAGCAGACCCATTTGAGTTGCCCATTTGTAGTTTTGGTGCTTCATAATGTTTCACCGCTTTCAGTGCATAACCTTAGACAAATATATTATCATTGTGATTTCAGGGGTGTATGGACATAGTACAGTATATCACGAGCCTACAAAGAGTTTTTATGTATTTGGAGGCTACGTATATGGAGTGAATAGAACGCATATCTCAAATCGCCTGTTTGCTTTCCATTATCCATCCAAGTCTTGGTCCGTCCTGCCAACATTTGCTCAGTTCAATCCTCCTCGTATGAATATGGTAAGTTTAATTTCCGATTATCAAAAATACTGATATTGCCACTTATTATAATCCCTACACTTTGTTCACCAGGAGCTTATTGAAAATATGATACAAAGAGAATCAGTCAATGACACATAAATATCTCGTAGTCGACCTTATACTATCTGACGTAGTAGATCTATTTTTTACTATTTGAAGGAAGCACCTGAGCAGGCATAAGACCTCTATGGAATTTAAATGAAGACTCACAACTTTGAAACTGGGAGTATAGTTTAATAAAAGCACAAAGCGACACATTTATGACACAACCTCTCTGACTCCCAATCCTAGAATGATGCCAATTCACAATTGTCCATTTCGGATGAGCGTCCATCGTTCTTTTGTCGCCAATAAATAAACAGCTGATTTTGAGACAGTAGAATAACCTGTTCGGTACTAGGCAGTAGAATAACCCGTTGGTTACGTTAGGTCTATTGCTTTATTATAATGCAGTTCTATTTGATTTTGTATAAACTGGATTTGCTTCATGTTTACAGCCAAAGGCAAGGTTCTTACACTCAGCTGTCACTACCAATGATTACATGCTTATTTTCGGAGGAAGAACAGAAAGTGGTGCGGGACCTGATCCTCTTGTGGCTTACATATACAGCTGTAATCATTGGGTCAAACTTATTGATAAAGGTAATTTCTAGTTTGCCTTCCTACTGGCGTCGAACGTTCAATACTTTGACCTGTATGATGGAAGAATATCTTTCGGCCTCGGATATCACTCGCTTCTGGCCTCCCTCCTCCCACAGGAGGTTGTCTCTGAGATTGCATTAGTTGTTCTGACAGCATGAGATACATCTTGGGTTCTATCCCTGGCTGAGCCCATGATTTTTTCTATTTTAAGCTTTATTAACAAATACAAATATTTTGTGTACGGTGTTGAGTGCAAGTCTGTTGAAGGTATTTCGTTTTACAGGAATCAGAGTTGTTGGAACACCTCCGCCATCAACGTACGCTCACGCAATGTCTCTTGATGTTGAATCATCATCAGGAATCAACGTTGTCGCGTATGTTATGGGTGGTTTCACAGGAAGTACTGACAGTCATGTGACTAGAATCGCTCTTCCTGAAGATGTTTGTGCTATCTGGTCTTCAAAGGAAAAGTGCAGGTCAGATTGCTTCAAATCCATAATACTTACCAGATACCTACTTTAAAACATCTATATAAGAGGAGAATAGAGAGAGTGCAGAGGGCAGGCAAGGGGGTTCGAGAGCCATTTACCTGAAATCTCTCCATGGAGGTACCCATAATGCCTTGCGCAAGCTCTCAAGGGCCAATCACCAAGACCAACGCTTCAGCTACGCGCCTTTTTTGAAGGTGTCTGAATGAATTTTTACTCATAATTCGGAAATTGTGACTTGAGCGGCTGGAACACTGATGAAATCGTTGAAGTGGAGTAATTTTGTGTTATGTCTCTTTTCCAAGAGAGTGCCTCTCATGATTGTCCCTCATACCTGGCAGGAGCCCAAGGTGGCACTATTTTCCATACAGCTAGAGCTTTCAAAGTCACGTTGGTCCCCCTCACTCTCTTCACTCCCTCTATTCTACTCTTATCTTTATGGTTTAAAAGGCAAACTTTGGTTCTTCTTTTTATTATACCTACCAATATTATTCATTCTGTTCATCAATTTTTCAGACGTTCACTTGGTTGTTCCTACTGCTCTGTTTCCAACAACGGAATTACGAACAACAGCTACTGCTTTGCTGCTGAGAAAAAGATGCAAGTTGACCCTTGTCAACCACTTAATGGTACTATTCGCACCTCCAATGGTGTTGAGTGTAATGCTGAGTGGATGTCCCGCAGAACATGTGAACCCTTCGCAACGTGTGCAGATTGTCTGGCACGATGGCCCACCCAGTGGGACAGTCCTCAGGTTAGAAGGAATCCAAACATCCAAGCATAAAATACGCCTTTATGGAATTAAATTCAAATTTAAAATCAACTCATTGGTGTGTTGGTACGATTTTCATTTGATACTGCATTTCAGGTTTGTAAATGGTGCTCGAAGTGTGGCGGATCCGGCAAATGTGTTCCAGCTGTGAATGAGTACGAATGCACAAAGGACAACAAGTGCCGTGAAATAAACACCGTAGAGCAGTGCCCTGAAATGTCGTGTCGCGCTTCTGACTGTGAAAAGTGTTCTGCAATGGGAGACTGTGCATGGACAAGGTAATCCAAAAGGTGTCGGTGTTTCAGGTAGTCATAATCAGGCAACTCATAGCTAGAGTTGCAGCATTTTGATTGATCACCTATCCTGGCGTAGTTGCTCTTCAAATTGAGAGAGTGAAGCATCAGTGCGCATCACTAAGAGTGTCACCCAATAGGGATGGGAGTAGTGGTATGATAACTTCACTCGAGTGCTGTAATGAATGCTGCAATTTTAAAGTTTGCTTTCCCCTCTACCCAGTTCTGCTGTGATTATGTTACCATGCTTTATTGTTAGTTTTTGTTTAATGTACTTCTTGGACTAATGCTCCAAATTTTTTAAAATACCTGTATCTTATCCTACTTTTGCTTGATGCTACCCACTGTCTGTCTGTGTTTGACGAATTGAACAGCTTTGCTTCTTCTGAGACAGATAACAGTTAGTCATGAACTAACCAAAAGAGGCATTGACCCATGATTTGTCATCCATCTGGGTGTCGACAATCAAAATACAGGCAGTCAGTCTCTGATAAATAATCTTCTTGTTTGAGCAAATCTAACATAGGTTCTGCTATATCCTCTTGCTTTTCAGACAAGTTATGAAGACTTCTGAAGAGGGTGGCGTGACGATTGCTGCGGATCCTGTTTACGATTGGACATGTGTTGAACGTGGTTTAAGTGATCGATCAAGTTACAAAATCAAAACTGAGCCAGCTTGCCCAAGGAGGTGTTCCCACCATATGGATTGCCAAACATGTCTTCAATCACAGGTAAACTAGATGAACATTCCCGGAGCTCTTTAGTATTTCAAGAACAGCTACCGACAGACTCGACTTCAAAGGATCGTGAAACACTGTTGTATTTCGTTTTCAGGGTGGAGAAGGTGATTGGCACGAATGTCGGTGGTCTACCCGTCTTGGGGAATGTATTTCTCCCAGTTACCAGAGTCTTGTGTGTGCTGGAGGAGTATGTGGTCTTGTGCTGTCCCGTGGTGCTCTTTGCCCTCAACCATGCAGTACTTTCAGTCAGTGTTCCACCTGCCTTGAGCATGCACATTGTGGATGGTGTGCTCTTGAATCGGGAAACTCAACTGGACAAGTGAGTATCCCACATGCTATTTTGCTGCTATACAGGATGTCCCACAAGACAATCGTCCCCTTGTATCTTCCTTGGGAAAGCGTTTGGAACAAATCAAAACCTTCTTGAAGTGAAATGATCTCTCCTCCAAAATCAAAATGTCCACTCTCGTGAACGAATTTGGTTCTATGTCTGTCTGTCCGCGAATTTTCGTATCACACATAACGTTCACAGTTCTCATTCGATTTCGAAGACATTTTCAAAATTTTGCTCGAGATTCCCTATAGATTGCAGCCCTTTTGAATCAATAGCAGCCTCTGCTCAAGCCCAAACGTAAATTCCTCCAAACCTCAATTTCGTGAAAGCTGTGGTACTGTTACGAGTTGGCTGATCACGTGATCACCCCATGGTCAGTCCAAGTGCCTACGTGACACTATTTGTCGAGTAAGCATAATGCACAGGCCGAAGCCAAGCTCCCCTCCAAACCGAGAAGCAGTCGAGTTCCACCCGCCAATGTGATAGTGTCTCAGCTCCGTGGGCCCGTACGGCTTTTTTCCCCCTTTTTATTGCCCAGTTCAATATAGTGCTTTCAGTATAATGTTGTGTTATATTTCAACCCCCATACGGTCAAAACGTATCAGTACACCAGCTCGGGAAACGTTTTTCACGTACTTAGATGTAAAATCAATGATCGAAATTTCATGACAAAGTTGGAATTAGCTTAATGTTATCCTCTTTCGACCTATATCGATACATAAGGTCTCGTTAGTGGGGGACGTTCTGTAAATATGTGTTCAGATTATTAAAAACAAGGGACAACATTTCAACTTTTTGACATTCTCATGACAGTGGTCGATGGCAATAGATTCGAGGTCTACGTAAAAAATCAACGGTAAATTCAATCTTTCGAAACGGCTTCCTAAGAAATATAATTGTCCCTTGAGGTTGATAACACTTTTTAAATAATTAGTTTATTTGCGTTCCTTGAAGACATTAAAATTAATTGCCTTTATCAATGATTCGAGTATATTTAGTGTACATTGAGGACGATTTGACTTAAATACCCTTCATGCTATTAGCTTGCCAAGTTCTGATTGTTGAATATTTCTCAGGGGATCTGTACTGAGGGATCTCTCGATCAGCCATCAGAAGGTCCAGCAGAAGGAGCAACATGCGAAGTTCTCTATGAAAACAAAACCAACTCTTCCCTTGCTGATGCAAGCAAACTCTCTTGGCATTACGTTATTTGTCCTGCCGAAAACGAATGTGAGAATGGGCATCACAACTGTGATCAGACCTCTGAGACTTGTGTTGATGTTCCTGTTGGTTATCATTGCATATGCGGCCCAGGTTCGTAACTGTTTAGCAATTCTCACCATTATTATATCCCATTGTTGTACCAATATATGAATATCTCTCTCGATTCTGTCATCAGGTTTCAAACAAGGAGAGCTGAGTGGCGACTGCGTGCCAGTGTGCACACAAGGCTGTGTCCGCGGTCGCTGTACTGCTCCTGACACTTGTACTTGTGATTTTGGCTATGTCGGTGCCAACTGTTCCATTCAGTGCCAATGTAACGGACACTCCCATTGTGCTGGACCTGATCGTCTGGACGATTGTCTGGAGTGTCGCAATAATACCCAGGGACCCACTTGTGATCGGTACATCGTTTACTTTCTACTACTATAATGGAGTATATTCCAGTAGGTCTGAAAAAAAATGAGATAATTTTTCCCAATATTTCAGTTCAAGTAATTATGAAAAGAATGTATAGTGTGGGAGAAGGTGATAATTGTCTAATATAATGAACGAAATGTAAAACAAAGATAACATACGTCATGAAACGCCTTTTGAAGGGTGTGTACGTGCGTAGTGGAAAGATCTTATAGTATGCATAGTCTGATCAAGGGGGGTCTGATAACGTTACTTCTACGATTCAAAAAAGTCTGACTCATCTCTGATGATCTCATCTACTGAAATAACTTCTTTTAGGGCAACAGAATTGGAGTGAATCAATCAATCAACTTCTCTTCAGTGTGGATAACACTAGAGGGAGTGAATACTAAGATATAGGAGGGAGTGAATTACCATCAAGTGACAACCCCTTCGTTTCTCAAACCCCTAATTTCTCTTTTCTTCTCCAATGATATGTTCACTTTTTCTACCCGAACACACCCAATTTTCGTTAATCACAAGTATATAGTTTAAGAAAAATATAACTGGAATACCCCATTTACTAGTATTACTTTATACCGTCTAATGAGAAAACCTCTGTGGAGTGTTGACTATAGGCAGTAGTGTCAGTCCTTATTACTGACGTTAGTGTGCATTTGTTTAATTATTGTTTGTATTTTCGGTTACCAGGTGTAAGCCACTGTTCGTTGGAGACCCTACTGACAATGGTGAATGTATTCCGTGTTCCGATTATTGCAACAATCACACTGATATCTGCGTCGATGAGTCCATTATTGATTTGGATTTCATACATGAAGCTACACGAGAGGAACTAGAAAAAATACTGGTTGTAGGGCCTACTACTAAAGCTAAGTAAGTACCTAGTTGGATTTATTTCATTTTTTGATCAACCCACCTGAAGGTTAAAAAGTAAATTATTGCAATAGGCAGAAACCCGATTTTGACAAACACAGCTTTAGGATGGTTCTGATCAACATCTGACATAATTTTTTCACGTTTCGGACAAATGTTTGTGCGGATGTATGTTTGTGTGTAAGAAGTTCCTACGCATGTGTAGGTATGTTTTAAAATGACTTCTTGGTACATCAAGGGGGAGGGGGGATTATCGGCATACATGGAATAGTTGCACTGGGAGAGAACTGTAGTCTTCTAAACACGAGTTTTGGAGTCTTTTTTTAACAACCCCCTTGTTTCCTTCCAGACACCCTCACCCCACTTTTGAGCTTTTAGTGATGTAGCCCCCGCCCTCCCTCCTAGGAATTTTAATCTATGTACGACACTATGTCACATTACTTGATGATCATAATGTAATTTGAAATCAACCTACCATCCGGATGGTCGATTGAAGTTATAGTAGGTAACGAAGAGAAAAGGTAGGTAATGCAGCGGGACCGCAAATTTGAACCTAGTTCCAAGACCTTTTTTAACTCAGTGCGGCAGCATATTCATAGAATAACGCCTCTAACGGGATTTTTAATGACTTGAAATTAAAGATTAAAATCGCACTATCCGAAAACGGGGAGCTCGCTTTGGTTGGTCAGATCATACTGA
>JAEMON010000003.1:1791991-1804234 GCA_030264115.1 Lygus lineolaris | reverse complement strand
CCAAACTGTCCCCACTCTCCCCTAACACTGAGCAACCAAAACAACCACTATGCAAGTGAACCACCCAAGTTGAGAACGTGGAAGAGTAGAATAAGGGTGGGGGGAGAGGATTGATAGAGTGAAAAGGACTCTACTCTACCGTTTACTCGACTCGTGTAAAGCGAAGAGTGGCTGGAAAATTTCCACACCCCACCGGGACTTGAACTTGAGTCTCGAGCTTGACAGTGAGGCCTGGTCGGAACACAAAGCCATCTGAGAGCCACCCTTGTGATTACTAGGAGAAAACAAAAGTGCTCTTGACTCATTTGCCGAAGATCCCTATCGAAATCGAGGTTATTCAGGGTCTTGACTGTTTATTTTGATGAAGAATAATAAAATATCAATGATAGTGAAATATCCGAGAGAAAATAATGAAAATTATCGAATATCGCAATTTTAAACACTGGGGATCAGTCAACATTCCAAGTGGTGAAGAAATTGCCAGTGTTTTCTGTTATCCTACTGTTTTGGGTCTCCGTTATTCACAAGAATATCGAAATTTATTCGTTTTCCAATGCTGAAAATCCTTCTTTGCGTCAGATAAGCAATTTTGTTTTGCTACTTCTCTCAAAAGATGACTACTCTGACTCTGAGAGGTGCATGTAGGGAGTGTACTGGTGCTGCACTCCCTAACTTTCAATTGCAACTACATCTCAAAGGTCGAACAATCAAAATGCTTCTCGAGTTCTTAGCCAGGGCTCCGACATTATACCAACGCTTCATCAGGCTTATTCCAGTATTTGGAAAAAGCACAAGCCATTCAGGAATTCGGGCAGTTGGGGTAATGTATTGTGACTAAACGTGCAATCAATGATTTGAGAAGTGAGAGATATTGATTAGAAGAGTAGGTTGAATGAAGAAATAATTATGTATTATACGTAACTCTTGCTGTATCAAAATCAATTTAATTAAAAAGCGTAAGGTAAGTATAAAATAGATCAATATAAACGAACCTACATAGAAAGGATTGAAACCTTCATGAAATATAAAGGTAGGTGTGTTCAGACGAACACATGGCGAAGTACCCACATGAAGCAAACGAGAGAAAGGATCAAATTTCAGTAGTGAAGGGACGAATCTAATAAGGTCCCCCTTAAACATACTGATAGGAAGGCTAAACGTTCTAAGCCTCGATTAGAATTAATTTCAGGATTCGCCTCGAAAATCAATTTATCAACTTGAATAGAGGGAATCATTTCAAAGTCCAGCATCCTAACCCTTCCAAAATTACCATCACGATACGACTCCTGCAGCAACAGAACTTTGCTCAAACCATTCACTTCAACAAATCGATCATCTGGTTGAGCTGTGAAGATTGCGGAAGATTGGAAGATCATGAACATTGACAATAATTCAAAGATCAAGATGATAGTAAATAATATCTTCCAACATGATAATAATATCTTCACATTGTAAATATGAAACAGGAGTTATCCAAGAAATCGTGTAATATTATGTGTATATTGAATTAAGAATAAGGCCGACGGCGCCTAATGAAGAAAGAAGTAGGTAATGAAGAAAGGAGTAGGTAACGCCGCCATACCATAACAAAATCCTGGAAATTCAGAATGTCTTCAAAGAAATCGCTAACTTGTCGGAAATCATGACGAAACCCGACTTTGAAAAGAAGGTAAGCAAAAGTTTTACTGGTAGGTACATGACTAATGGATTATTAGGTATGAAGAGAAGAGTACCTACCAAGGTACCACGAACACCTCCAATAAAGAGCCTTAACGTCACAAAATCCTAGAAATTGCCTGAATGTCTGTAATTCGGAATGTCCTCGAAGGAATTGCTAATTTGTAGGAGATCGTGACAAAACAGACTTTAAGGGTATCTACGTAAGCAGAAGTTTTACTGGCACATACCTCATGGTTTATAAGTTATCAGAACCAGCTCAGTAGTGCTATGGATACTAGTTAAAGATTTTTGCGAAAGTAGAAGGTAACCTTCCGCTACTTTTATATTTTGCGATTGAAGAGAGTTGAAGGGAAGCAAAGGTCTGACAAACACTATCCTCACTATTTCCCTATAACAAACGTGCCTTTCGAAATGTAAATAAACCTTAGTCTCTCTTGATATCACAATTTTCAACCACCAAGTAGTTGAAAAAATGATTGGTAGGACTGGGGATTGGGGGGGGGGGGGGGGGGGGGGGGGGGGGGGGGGGGGGGGGGGGACTGATGTGGAAATGTAGGTACATCACGACGCTGACACTAAGACGCGTCGAGAGATCAAAAGACTCACAATTCGAATCAAGCTCTCAATCACAATGACCATCGACCTAACGAAACCCTCTGCCCTCAGGTAGAAAGAAATACATATTTGCCTGGCTTACTGGTAGGTAAAACTGAAAACAATCCCAAGTCTAAAAAGCTTCCTTAGCATTTAAGGACGTAAAGTTTCACCTGAAGTCTAACCGAGTCAAACTACGGTTTTAAAATTAACAACCAAAGCACTATAGACAAATACAACATCGACGAAACTTAACGTAGATAATGAGTCGAAAAAAATTGTACAGCGTTACTATTTACAAAATGGGGCACAAGGTATTTTATACATAAATTAGGTAGATCTGAGCGTCCACCACACAGGTATGAGACACTCAGATTGAACAGTTCCTAAGATGTTAAGTACTGATTCAAGTTTGACGGAGCAATTTCAAGCTTATCGTCGTATCACGATAGGGGTTTCAGGGAGAATGAGAGTTTTGGCCGCGAGTTGTTTTTTCCCAGAATCTTTTTCTGTTCTTCTTTCACCCTCTTTTCAGCTTCTTTTCGCATTTTTTGCTTCTCTTCTTCCATTTTCCTTTGCTCTTCTACCATCGCAAGACGTTCTTCGGCCTGAAAAAAGAAATTACCCCACATGGCAGACTGTTAGTGCCTGACGTCACCTTTGCGACCTCAAGGCCCATTTAAATGACCGCAGTTCTATGTGCAAAAATATCAGTGGTGCAGGGATAGGAATTTTGTCAATGAGTTCCCGTGCTGTCTTCGGTAGCTTCACTCGTTTACCAAGCAGTTGAGAGTGAAATCATAGCACTATCATTATCCTTTAGAGAACAACCCTCAGTCTAGTAAGATGGGGTAGTACAGAGGGCTAAGGTGCATTGGGTTTTGATCTCTGGCCCTCGGTTGTGATGTTTATCCTGTTTGAATAGTTGTGACAGTGGCTAGTTCATCGAGATAACAGTAGAATAGAGGGAGTGCAGAGGGCAAGGGGAACCATTGTGACCTTGAAAGATGCATCGAAAATGGTGGTGCCTTGGGCTCCCGTCAGGTATGAGCAAAAAATCACGAGCGAGACTCTCTTGGGAAAGAGACCTAACACAAAAAATACTACACTTCAATAATTCTATCAATGTTCCAGCCACATAATTCAAAATTTCCGACCAGTGAATAAAAGTTGCCTTAAAAAAAGGTGCTTAGCTGTAGCGTTGCTCTTGCCAATTGGCCCTTGGGAGCGCGCAATGCATCATGGGGTACCTGCTTGGAGAGATCCCTGGCGAATGGTTCCAACCCCCATCTCCCTCTGCACTCCCTTTTTTCTAGTCTTATCTCGATGATCTAGTTCCACATTCTACCATGCAGGGGCAGGGAAGAGGAGGCTTGAACCATGGAAGATAGTGAAGTGCCACTTCTGATTACATAGTATAACATTCTGTGCAATGGTCTGTCACTGTTAAAGTGGCCAACTTTTGCCCTCAACTGAACGTCTCAATCTGCTACGCTTTGCTTGCCATTCACAGGCTCCAATAGCACATGTACTGCCTATCTTAATCGCTTTCAATATGAGTTTCTTGGTTGAGAGACTCGCCCAAGCAGTCATGAATACGTCACACCCCGCGAGTGAAAGGGACAAGTCTCAAAAATAGCATTTTTCATCCAATTCACATGAAGGATACACGTATGGGCATATCGCTGGGTCAGATGAAGACTGGCTTAAGTGCAAATTTCTCAGTTTTTGGTTTTGATGCAGTCTTGATCAGAATTGCATGCTGTTTCTAACGGACTAGTCAGTTTATTTCTACGTCTACCCAATTGCCACCAGGGTGCACTCACGACACTTCTCCCACTCCCAGACTTCCCTATCTTCCACTCCCAGAGTGAATTATCTTGTGCGTTGAGCTTCAAGGTGTGAAGTTCGTTTATTTTGTACAAGAGTGGCGTAACTTTTGAAACGGTGGAGGCATTGTGGTGTAAGACCGTCTTAACAGTCAAACAGGTAAAATCTTTCATGGGAAGGTAAGATTATTTCAATATTAATTTATTGAGATAGACTGGAATAACTGCAGTTACATCAGTCTAAGTTGGGAGAGTAGGAAGTATGTCCCTCTCTGATGAAAACTAATTCTGTTAACTTATTTACTGTCATATTTTGTGATATTTTTTAAGACAATTTTGCCTTATTGGTTATATAAATTTTGTGGTTACCATGAAACAAAGCGACCAAAATGTTGAATCATTCAGCAAAAAATACGTCAATCTTGCACGGCATCAACACTCAAAACATCCCATAATTTTCAGAACAGGACTGTCTCATCTGCTAATTGAACTCTTAACTAATTGGCGGAAAAATCTCAAATTTGAAACTCAATCTACTTGGCCCTCACTGAGTAGGTAAGTGGTCAAAATTTCTAGCCGCATTAACGGAAAAGTTACACGCTATTGAAATTCTCAAGAATTTTCAAACGCTCCTCATGAAAAATTTACCAATTTGCACTTAAGCTAGTCTTAATATGACCCAGCGATATTGTATTCTGCGCGTGCGACATTTTATATACTTGGATCAAAGATGAAAGGAGTCAGAGAAACGAATTCTCCAAGAAATATAAGTGCCTACTGGATGGAACAAGTGGCAAAATCACAAAATTAACTAGCTTGAATGTCCCAAACTAAAACCACCTTTTGGGGCCATGTAGTCAACAGTATTTAACACATAGAAATGCGGTTATGTAAGTGGGCCTTTACAAAATACCGCCTACGTAGGTAGGTACCAGTAATATTTTTGTCTTCTCCATACTGAAATTATCAATCCTTCACCAACAAATCGACAAACCCAGAAGGTTTCTCATGTAGAAAATAGTCCGATTGGTTCACAGCTCGCAGACATATCTGGTACCACGTTTCATTTTACTTACGGTAGTTTTCTGGTTTCACACTAGCAACCAATATTCTGGTTCCAGTACAGTTATAAACTCAACATCTAAACACGAATTGTGAGCAATAAAAGCACAGCAATAATTGTAATTATTATTAAACTACAAAGTGTGTCGAATAAAAATCTGTGGGACAGAATAAAAATAATTCAATAGTAGGTTTACTGTATAGTTATCCCGCAATGAGTTAATGCTCAACTACCACCAGACTTGTAGCGGAATCTGTAACCAAACCTGATTATTTGTAAACCCAATACTCTTTATCTTCAATCTACACCTGAGCAGGTTTGATAATTTGCTCGGAATCTACTCTTACAGGGTGGACGAAAAGGGGGGACAATTAAGGTTTCGTTTGTGTTTCCAGCGTTTTATGTACTAATTGAGCGTTAACTCATTGCAGGATGACTGTAGAAAGATACCTATTTTAGTTACAACTTCCTCTGACTCAACACTCATGCTGTTCTACAACAGTTTTCGATTTTTGTAAATCAAGAAACCAAAACCATTGAGGCAGGAACGTAGAAAAGAAACGACTATAGAATCTTGGGAGGGAAAATCATTACCCAACAACGACTACCTTTAGGGTTAGTAGGTTCAGTTCGAAAAATATCATAAAACTGCTTGGAAGAACCACTAGGTTTTTGCCGTGAAATTCGAAGATAATATCAAAACAGATTGATAATTTCAGCCTAGTTTCTTTAAACTAACAGCCAACGTATACAAACATCGAAAGAGTCTGACAACTCAGCTAAATGAGTTTTAGCGAAGAATTTGTCGTGACTAGTTTTTCCTTTGAAATTGTCGAGCGTTTAAACTTCACATACTGATTCAGAACAAGTTATCCTCCTTCTAATAAATATACGAGCTGAAACTGAATAGTATGAACAGCTTTACTCAATCAATCAGGTAAATATGAGACATATCAATGCACAAAGAGAAATCAGACAGTAACTCACCAATTTCTTCTGAGCTTCTTCGATTTTCTTATTGTTTTCAGCCATGATTTGTTCCAAAGCTTCGCGCTTTTTAACCTCTTCCTCCTAACAAACAAACAGCACAATTTTAGAAAATGATTCGACTTCTGTTGGCTGCCTGGGAGCCCAATACCATCAACTGATTATGAAAATGGACAACTAAAAGCTGACCAACATTATACAACGTGAGTAAGGAGAAAAGATACATCATAAACTAGAACCTAAAGGATAATTTATTATTAATTATTTATACAATTATTTTGATGAAAGATAATGATAATAATAATAATAATTTATTTTTGGCGAGTGTAAGAGGCGCTGATTGATCAAATAAATGTTGACCGCTGTTGTTCACCAAAAATGTAGGTATATTTCTACTACTTGATTTAGGAGGTATGGCTTTCATGGAATAATGGAATAATTTTCAACGATCCATTTCTATTTTTAAGGGATTGGAAATATGTTTTTACATTAAATGATTTTTTAGAGATGGGAAATATATGCTGATATGAGTTCAGTTCGGGGAATAATCATTAATCTAGTTACCTATCTAATTTCCAAACTTTCAGCCTATCCAACATGAAAGCACGAATCATTCCTATAGTAATCATGCTGGAGATTCGGTGAAGGAATAAACAGCCTTGAACCCAATGACCTCCATGCTAAAAGCACAGTTTATCCACAATCAGCTCTTCATCTGCAGTTTGTAACAATAGTGACCAGGTAACTGTTACCGGATCACATGTTACTGTTCCAACGGTGGGCCACCAGTGTGGATCGCTCCCTCCCTAAAGGGGACCCGGACCAAACATTTTTCAAAAAGTTTTTTTTTTTTTTGTTTCGTAAACTACATTATTCAACAGACTTTTCCATGTTTAGAATTTTAAATTCGGATGAATAGAATACGAGGTATTCAATTTCAAACCTAATAACCTCCGACGTCATAGGATGGCGCATCCGCTTCTTCTTCAACAAATAGATTGTTTTTTCAGCTTGGGGTTGTAAACATTTTTCCTTGTCTTGAAAACTGGGACGTTTCTAGGCATACCTAGTTACTAGATATTTCTAGTGACTAAAACTACCGGAAGTAACGAGGTAGTTGGAACGAGGAACTGGGCGATCAAAACCAAAGAGATCACAACACGCACAAGATTTGTCAACATCTCGCTCAAGTTACTTTTATAACCTTCCACGATATTGGAAACACCAAAGAATGTTGTCACAATGTTGTCATACAAACATGGATAACTAATATAATGGAGCTAGGAACCCAGAAAATAGAACATTCCCCATCAGGGGACCAGGTAACAGATTTCTTCAATGGTGCGAGGATGGAAGTGAACAGGTTTTGGTTTTTTTGCGCTCTCCTGAAAAACATGATGTTTTAGACACATCGATGCACGTATCCACAGAAGTAATACAGGAAATTCAACGTTTTTTGTCTTGATTTGTTTGTTAGGATTCCCTCTAACTTTTGATCGTTCGTTGTGTTAATTATTGCATTAGTTTATTGGGAATGGCTATTTTTGTGGGTGCAGGAAGGGGGTTAAAAAGGGCATTTCAGAAGAATGCTGCCAATAATTCAGTTTTTGAGGTTTAAGTATGTCCTTCAATCAAAATGTTGGAAAGGTATAGTAGAATAAGTTTTTTTTTTTAATTGCTCTAAGTTGAATAGAAGAGGAGAAACGTGTACCGACGTTAGATACGAAATAACACAGCGGTCCGGGTCCCCTACTCTTTCGAGTTCACTTTGGGACATCAATCACGTGCGTCGATTTCATATCAAAATAACTAACCCTTACCCTTGCGGTTCAATCTTGAAAATAGGTATTCCTATCATTTTACCATCCCCTAGAATCCGAGCCTAACAACTTGTGATTTAATAAACTGACATTATAGGTATTATTGTGTTCATTGAGGTTCATATCCTATACTTCGATTATCAGGACGAATAGGTATTCATTCTGTTAAGATCCGTTGAAGTGAGTTAGATCACTTCACAAGTTCGCAGCATCCTATTCTGAGATGGGTATGGTTTACTCATGGTTTTTGACAAGGTAACTTTAGACAACCTGAGCTAGTGACGTCAAAGTGGTGAACAGCAGAAAATTTTCAATGTACAACAACTTGGTACAGCCCCCAATTGTATACCCCTGGAGAACTAGGTTGAAATGAAATAAAAGAATGAATTAGGCCTGACGAAAAGGCAAAATTCATACCTACCGTACTGAAAACGTTCACCAGACATCTCCAGCCTTACCTATCTTACGCCTCTATACGAAAACTCTGGTCTTACCACAACTTACCTTCCGCATCTGACCAATAAGCGCCTTCGCTAAAACTTTTTGGAAAAGTTGCAGCCTGGAAACCTTTTGTTTGGAGTCAAAATGAACAAAAAATCAAGGGAAACGAAAAAATAGACACGTTGATGTTTGAAACATGAATTATTACGAAAATACCTTGGCGAATTCGAGCGGCGATTTTCTTCTTCATCGAAAACGTCTTCTCACAACGCATTATCCACATCCACAGACAATGGACACCTAACGTGTATTACGGGTCAAGTCTCGACTTGTCAAGTCTACATCTGTGTAATTTGTCCTAATAGGTATTAATTTATGAGGTTATAAACGTCATTTTCTTGTCTACCAAGAGTTTCTTCTATCTATTAATTGAATTGACACATTTTTCAAACGTAGGTATTAGAAAAGTAAAAAAAAAAAAATTAGAAAAGTAACGCATAAGATAGATAGATAGGTACTCTAAAATTGAGAGAAATATTTAAATAATAATAAAATAAGTCAAGAAATAGGTAAATTAAAAGTCAACATAGGTAGGCCGTTTTAAATTTGGAGTGTAACAGACTGAATATAAGTAATAACGTCAGCATAGAAATTACATTATGCCTTCTTCTACTTCGACTATATCGATAATATCCATATTGATTTTTCAACGTATTTTCAATTACGATACTTGAATTTTGAACTTTACGCTAAATTAACCAAGAAGAAATAAAAACTAGCCCTCTCGTCAACATTCTCAGATATTATTAAATCTGACTCGACCATCCACACACCCTTATCACGCCTATTTCTCCTGCCAAGGGGGCTTCGGCCCTCACACTAATATACTCATAGAAAATGATATCACCAACAAGTAGAACCTTCACAGTTATATAAATACTGTTGTGTTGCAAGGGCTAGTCATCCCCACCGCCACACCAGAGGACAGGTTACTAATGACCAGGGGGATGAAAGCAAGAGGTTGGGGTCAGAGTTCTACAGTAGTGATGTCTTGTGTTGAGACGTGGAAGTTCATCATGGATACTCAAGTGGCTTTAGAGTATCCAACAAAACACAGAGAAGAGATTGTAGGTCAAACTATTTGCACCACGTTGACTGTACTGGAAGCTTCTGAGCTCCAAAAATTATGCCGCCAGGGGCAAATCATGGGATGGGCACATTTTAATAAGATTCCTCTTGAAGATCTGACTATCTAGTTTCAAATCCAGGCTCGTACATCAAATTTGTAAGCCTTGCCTCAAAACACTGGCAGTTCAATGGGTCAACACTAAGCCCAAGTCGATCGAATAACCCAACCTCTTTATCTCTGTTGAGTTATGTTTCTCGGTGCTACTAGCCATTTCACACTGCTTTTGGCCCAAACCCTGAATGTGACAAGATGAATGAATGTGATAGCAGAAGCTAAAGTCAAACTATTCCCATAAAGGACTGCAGCCCACGACTTTTGGTAGTCCCTGCCATCCAAACCCGGGACAACAGTAACTGAATTGGTTGCAGGTTCGTGAAAACATGATTTTCGTGGCATAATTCTCACGAAGTTGGCCATCGCAAGCAAGAGCCTGTCTCATGTTAAAAAGGCGGTTGTCCAGTACAGTTTTCATCATTCGGATTTGCTTCAAGAGCCTTGTTTTTCACGTTTTATTAGCATAGATAAATAATAAAATACTTAGTTTTCTGTGTATCCCAGCATTAGTTTTAAATTGGCATAATGTTATGGTTTAGAAGTTGTGAATCAATCAAAAATCTCCCCATGTTGTTATAGACAAAATATCGATTTCCCATTCAATTTTCGATGTGGATATTGTCTATAGAACCGAAGAAGAAAGCGGCTTGTAGTATCCTCAGTAGTCAATCTTTTTCAGTATATTGAAACGTTCAAGTGTCAAAACAACAATATCAGCTGTGAAGGAATCGTAAGTATGTACTTTATAAGAATCTCAAAGACGATAAAGGAATGTAAACTAAACAAGTCTTGTCATACCACAATCAAAAAATGCAGTTCGGTAAATGTTTCTCATAACTCCTAACGAGAAGGACCGGAACATTTTGAGGTTTTAAGAATCACGAGATGAAACTCTTCAAGGAAGTTAAGACATTTGGGTTTGGTCACCTAGGGATGGTTTTAGTGGGAAATTCAAGGACTCTGGGAGCTCTAGAGATTCTCGTGTTGAAATTGAATACAACACTCACAAAGGATTACTTTTGATTATAAAAATTTGGATGTTTGGTACCGAAAATTGGATCTAAATCATACTTTTTTGGTACAAAGATACAATATTAGGGACGTATTTTAATGAGTTTGGCTGCAAACAAGAATGAATTTATGCATTGGAAAATACATTAATTATTGCCAGAATTAGAATACGTTAACACTCCCCATTTATGCAATATCCGACACGAGAAACTAAAGTCATCTACTGCTGGTATGACAAGGCTGGTCGGGGAGAAAATTGACAAAACTAGCTGATCTCCTACCTCGCGTCTCTTTTCCTCTTCGAGAAGCTGCTGCTTCCGTTTTTCCATTTCAAGCATCATTTCTCTTTGCATTTCACGTTTGGCCTCCTCAACCCTTCTCATGACCTCTGCTTCAATTTCCTCTTTCCTTTTCTCCAATTCTTCTTCGACTCTCTTATTAACTAGTACTTCTATTCGTTTGGCAGTCTCTTCTTCTACTATTTTCTGTTCCATTTCTCGCTGTCTCCTGTGAAGATAAACCAATAAAAATAAAATTACACAGCTTCAGGTGGTAGGAATAAAGAAAGGTGTTCCAACTGCATTACTTGGATCAAAAAAGTGTTAGTCATGAACTCTAGCGGGTTCATCGAGTTCATGAACCCAAAACTGTCACGTACCGTTGTCTTTCCATTTCAGCGAGTCGCTCCACCTCGTCCTTCCTATCGTTGAAGATTTTCTTTTTTAATGGATTAATCATCTTCGAGTCGGAAGAAAGGTCGGTAGAGCTACTAGAAGATGGAGACCGCGAGCGTTTCCTGGATGAAAGCAAATCATATTTCGAAGTAAGTAGGTAGCAACCAAGAGAAATAACATTTCAATGATCTTTAAACGCTCTCACAGACTATTTGGATTTATAAACATCTGGAGCTGAAGCCTTGCATTACTTTCCTCACCCGTAGAAATCTGACTAATAGCTATATTTGTCAGTTTTAACCCATTAGGCCCTGAACCCACGTTTTGGCGGACTAGGAAAAAGTGTCCTTGGCCTGACAGTGGAACTGACGTTATTTGGGCTGCACTCAGTTACAAGCAGCACTGATTTATTTGGGGTTTTTTGGGTTTTTCATTTTCTAAGCTGATTCAATAGGCAGAACAACCACAAGATATCACTCTTCCAGACTTGTGACACGGCTCCTTCTTGATTAAATTAAGTAACTTTTCGTCAAGAAGGCCACGATTTACAACAGTGCACACTCCTCAGAGGGACCGGCATGTATGGTCCCCTTACCGCACCATCTCTTCAGTAGCACAAAACCACATCGAAAATCAAGAAGGAGCCGTGTCACAAGTCCGGAAGAGTAGATATAAAGTGGCTGTTCCCACAAAATCCCAAAATTATATAATATATTATGTTTCAACCTAAAACAAAATTTATACTTTTTTGTAAGGTGTTTTTCATCAGAGTTTATAAATCACAGGTCCGGATTTAGATAATTTCAGCGGAAGAGATTAGCGTAGGAGTTTCCAGCTGAAGAAAACACAGTAGCGCTAGGTAGTCCCGGTCTATGATGAACCCCTTTATTCTAGTGCCTTT
>JAEMON010000003.1:1173026-1188597 GCA_030264115.1 Lygus lineolaris | reverse complement strand
TTTTGCTAGCCGAACCAGCAGATGTCGTCCAAGCAGCGCGCATTTACCGCACATCACCGGATTTTATGCTCTTTTTTTGCCATTTGTTGGAACCCCTGATTTTCACACGTGGCTCAATAATGAGAAAAAGCATATTTTATCGATCGCTAGTTTTGCACTTATAAAATGTCATAATAATATATACTCTTGAAATGGGCGTGCGAAGCGAGCGGATTGCTAAAATGAATTGTAATTGTCTCACAAATAAGGTTTAATACTGATTTGGGGTGATAAAACCTCGAATTACTGTTACCAAAGGAGTTAAAGATACCTAAAGTAGACCGATTCCACCTATTCGAACTGAAGAATTCGAAGAATGTGATAAAATGACAGGGACAGACACGAGGATGGAGATCTCATATTTGAACGTCCCACACTCAGATCGGCTGTCATCTCGATCGTAGCTCGCCCACTATGCTCTGTTTTTAGTTTACTCATTAGTTTATTGCCAGTTGTTCTCATATGTTGGCCTTTAAATATTTGATAATTCTTTGATCATTCCACCCAGAGATTGCTCACCTAGCCAAGAAGTCGGAGAGGGGGTTGCTCATGGCTCAGTCGGCTGATGTAGAGTATAAGTACGGAGTATTTTGATTAAGTATAAGTTTCTAAGGTTATCAGATGGTAGGATTACTCACATTAACAAAGGTGTCTGTGGTTCGAGATAGGAGACTACTGTATTCATCATCAATTATGAGAGACACGGCACCGCAGAGAGGTATAAAGGTTGATTCCAGGAAGGCATCACGGGTCTCGTCTTTGAACAAAGTATTTTTGGCAATGATTGACAGAAGAGACATCAACTTCACAACTTCGTTCAGGGATGAAGGGGAAGCAGCTGACAGGACGTTGCCTATCAGTCGACATAAATTTTTGACGTCACAAGTGAACCACCTTTGGAAATATGAAGTGCTCAAAAGAGCTATGGCGCATTCTAGGAACGCCAGTCTTGTCTCTACAGTAGAATCATCCGGATATGAGGAATTCAGAGAAAACACCTAGAATAATTAATGATTATTATTAAACAATAGAAGACGAAGAAAAAGTAGAAAAAACACCAACAAAGCATCTAAGTAAGATTCACGGAGAAACAACAAATCAATTTTACACTAACTATAATAGGTTGTAGTGAAAATATAAAAACAATAATTTCGCAAATATAGATGTTTGGGATAGAACGCTAGGCCATGGATATGATAACAGGTTGCTACATGGATACTATTAACAATAGGTATTTCTTTGGGATGTAATAGTGTGAAGAAAACATTATCTCTTTGCAAGATTTCAGAGGTCAAGTGGTTTATCATCTGCCTCCCATGCTGGACTTGATACCTACTGGGTTTGTGTCTTGCCCCAGACATACTTTCTCTCTCTCACTTTTTTGGACGCAGTTCAATGTTACAAAGTACCTCTACGTCATCATATAGTATCCACTGCCTCACGTTCTGATCCCCAATCCTTCCTTATGATAAGTACCTACCTCAAGGAGGCAATCTACAACTTCTGGACTGAAATCACCAGAAAAGTTCAGCATCTTTTTGCTTTGCAAACAGTTCTTTAAACAAACCACAACTTGAGTCCTTTCATTTCCTTTCATAGCTGAAGCTAACTTGCTTAGTTCTCTAAAGACAACTTCTTCTTTGTTGAACATTGGAATAGATAGAGAGGAGAACACTTTCTCAGCCACACTAAGGCGGTCACTCAAGTCCTCGAAACCAGTCAGTTTTTCGATGAATTCTGAAATGGGACAGTAAAAGTAAGAAAAGTTAACGAGGCTCATACAGATTAGTAGGCATCACTTAGTAAGCATACGAGCAATTTTTTTTGGCATTTTCCTTTCAATTTATTATTCCCAAACATGAAGTGGCAGAATAGTACGTTTTCTGCATTTTCTCTAGGTCAACATCTCCCTCTCAGTTGATTGGTGCACATACAGGCAGAGCATTTCAATTAAAGCTCGTGGAGAGATTTTGAGCATTTGTTCTAATTTTTCTAAGCACGCTGAACTTCTGCAAGAAAAAGGCTGCTGCCACTGCAGCTCTGCCAAAAAGGAGAGCTGCCTCCAATTGATATACCTAAAAGGGCGGTTTTCAAGAAGGAAGTCAGACAGTAGTGCCTACTGGTTGACGGTGAGTCAACCCGGCAGAAGAATACTCTCTCAATCCCCAAATTTCCAATCTGGCTCTAAAAATAAAATCTAAAGGAAAAGTTTCGTCCAAAGAGCAAACAGTGTTCCCAACAGTACCACCGACTTGTGTGAAAAATCCAAAGAAAGTCGTCGAAAATCCTCGACTTTTTCCGAGGTCCTTTGTGTTTAATTTCAAGTAAATTGCGCCGAAGGGGAAGCCCTAGGTTGCGGATCTTAGGGTCATCACAGGAAGTCCAGCAACACTGCAAGATAGAAGAGACGAAGGGGGATCCAGACTCACAACGACGATTGCCGAACCTGACCAAGAACGAACATCCAGCAGTTCGTCAAAGCCGTGAGCCATAGTGTACTACCTTCTCTCAAACAAACAGTGTCTCTTCCTCTTTTAAAAACGTTTTTATTGTGCTTAAATCCGCTCAATAAGGTAATATTCAATCTCTTTTCTTATATTCGTTTTGAATGCTGTATTCTCTCTCATGTAGTTCCGTGCCATTTCTCAACTTTTAAATAAAATTACGAAATGAATATTTTGCGTTCCTTTTTCAACCCTCTGGCTCCCCTGTGGGAAGGACTCTCCGAAAAAAGTTCTCCTAGGACTTCTTTATTATTTAATGATAAAATCCCACCTAGTTCATGACGTAAAAACAAAAGTTGTTGGAAATATCGTTCGCCTAACACTGTTGAAGACACTGGAATACCCAGAATAACTAGGAATTCTAATGTCTTTACACTATGTATACGACTACGAAATTCTATAACCTGGCCAGAAACCTGGAAAGAACCTCATGGAATTCACAAAACGTTACTAACACACAGGATGGAATCCTAGGGTAAGGTAAATTGTGTAATATTAATATAAAAATATAAAATAAACTCGTGGACCTCGCTGTCATTGTGGACTTCGAGGTAACCTACCTGGGTGAAGGTGTGTACCTACCTAAGGTAAAAACTAATGAATTCACCCCAAGAGAGAGCCCAACTGGTTCTCAACTGAGGCGATTCGTGGTCGTGTTTCTGGTGCGTACTCGTATCTACATAAGTACTTAGTACTGAATTTTGTTACATCTTACAACATGGGACTTTCAATCACCATCATTCTGTACACAATATCCGTCACAGCCAGTAGCATAGGGTCGTATTATAGGTTTGATTCGAGAATAGTTAGAAGATAATATTATTACAACAATTACTTACGACAAGTAAGGATGTCTGTTTTTTCTTCGATCTCCATGACTGCTCGCATTGGTCAGTTGATGTTATGAAAAAGCAGTAGGCAGTGGGAGAATAATATTATGATGCGTACGATTATGGTAGTAGTGGTGCACCAAAGGAACCTTACTACTTTTAAATCCTTAGCTGATATCGGAACGCAATAGCACCCAAGCAGAAAGCACAATAAGTAAGCATTTACCTACTTTTAAAAACTGAAACAAATTTACCTACTCAAGTAAACGTTTAAAACAAAATTGTGAATGGGAATGAAAATTTATTATCCCGCCACATGCACATGGGGGTGTTTTGGCGTGACTCAAAAATCGGTATCGGCAGTAAAGGTTTCACGTGAATGAGGTTCACTCATGGAAGTAAGAATTCTACTCCTACATTCCTACTTCCATGAGTTCACCTCGTTGCGTGCAGTGTGTCCAGACCACTTTTGCTATTTTTCTGTAGGTGTGGTCAGAAAAGTAAAACAAGTCAAACTTCCGTAGATAACTTTAGAAAACTCCGTAGATTTATTTTATTTAAAATAAATTTGTCGGGATAAGGAAGGATTGCGATAAAACTGCCCAACGATTCATTATAAACTAACTCCAAAAATCTCAATTTATTGACTTTTTCAATTAACATTGGTAGGTACCTACCTACCAGTAGAAAAGTCGAGAATAGTGGTGAAGTATTATTAGTGTACAGACACTGGAGTAGGTGTCTATTGTAGTAAATAATGTACTATCATACTTAGCTCTGATTGTTGCTTGAAGTATTATGATGGTCTTCAAAAAATAACTAAGGTTCTACGTTCCTAATAGGCCATTTTCTAATTTGGCGTTGATTCAGAAGGTACCTACCCCATTTTCTTAAATACTTGAAATGCGTAAATGCGTAGTACCTAGTTAATTAAAAATGCATTTTTTCGAGTTCATGCCTGAAAAAGGCAAACTTTGAAAGAGACCTACGGAGCACTGTAGTGAGCCCCTGTAATGAAAGGTTGAAGGAAAAAAGTTACATTCATGCAGCATGAGTTGATGAGCATTTTTTCAAAGAATTATTTTAACCGATTTTGTGTGAAATTCTTACTAGAAATTTAGCGCTGATTCAAAATATACCATATATATGTTCCTATGTTTAAGATGGTGTGTTTACACGAAAACCTCCAAAAACATGTTTTTTACCCTTAATTTTCAAAATTTGACCCCTTAGAGGCTTCCAAAAATGTTGGCCAACGAACTCATCCTTTCTTTTGTTATTAGGTAGGTATTGACATTTTGAGATGGATTCCAGGGTCAGATATCGTCTAGAGTGACACATATTATATAGATATTTACCTATATGAAAAATGTAAAACTTCTGGAATCGTTTTAGAAACGTATTTCCATAGAGGACGTTTTTGAAATTTCGCATTATTAAAATTTTGAAGCCATTGCAGTAGCTGAATTTTCTTCGAAAATTCGCTAAGAGCAGAAACACGAGTGTGAATCGCGAATCTTTCGGAGTAGGCCGAATCACCATTCAATGATCAGCTGATCAAATGGATTTTTTTTTAGTTTTGTCCGAGGGAAAATAATAATTTTAAAGAAATTTAATGAAAATTACAGTAAAAAGAGTAATTTCAATGAATCGCTTTTCTACTGGGTGTCTACAGTTGGGGCAAACTTCAGGAATCGATTCTACAGGTTATTTCCATCAAAAAGCGTCCCTTAGAGCTTCTTTTAACCACTTGTTTTCTTGAGATCTTGCTCTTTCAAGATTTGGTTTTTACTTCAACCTTATATCACTAAAACAGCGATTTTAACTCCCTTAACTGACAGTGTAAAATTTAAAAAAATGGAAAGAACGTTCAATTTCCTACGTAAAAATCCTTCTGACTATCTTCAACAGTTGATTTTCAAGGCTCAAGAACTTGGCCCAAAGCTCAAATTTTGAGGATTTTCCGAAATTGGAGTACTCCTGTTACCCCTTGGAGTACTCCAAAAATTTTGGCCAACGAACTCATCCTTTCTTCAGTTATTATTGGCATTTTGAATTTTTGTATTTTTCGGATAGATTCTAGGGTCAGATATCGTCTGGAATGAAAAATAACACACAAATAATATTATATACATATAATATATATGGGGAATTCAGGAATAGTTTTAGAATGGTCTGAAACTGATTTCAATGAATAAAATTTTCAAATTATTAGTATTACTAAAATTTTGAAGCCATTGAAATATCAAAATTTTGAGGGGGTTATACAAGTACGGGTGGTGAGGAGGGGGATGAGTGGATGTGTGTGTGTCACTTCGTACAATATCAATCTGACGCCGGGATCGATCTGAAAAATCCAAAAAATTTCAAAATGTCAATAATATCAAAACGAAAAGTTTGTTGGGCGGAATTATCAGAGTAGGTACTCTAAGGGGTCAATTTTTGATCATTTAGGTTCAAAGAAAGCTTTAAAAACTTGTTTTTCGAGATTTGAGGAATAAATTACCATTATGAACATAGGAACATGATATGGTAGGTATATTCGGAATCAGTGCAAATTTTTCTACAAGGATCACATATGAAATCGGTTAAAATGAGTTTTTGAAAGTTCGCTTATCAACTCAATGCTGCATGACTGGAACTTTTATTTTCAATTTGAACTATTCTGATTTCATTTAAGCTAACAAGGGAGACACGAGGGCGGCAGCGAGATAATGATGAGTCTATTTTTGCTTCATCAATACCGAAGGTCAATCAAGAAGTGAAAACAAAGGTAGTCCTCTAAACTCAAAATTTCCAATCGCTTTTAGAGTTTTAGAGCATTTTAAACAATTTTGGCTCTGTGTCCGCCACCTGTATCACGATTTGCGCCAGTCGAGTTAATGTTGATGCAACTGCAAATGATGGAAACAACTACTGTAAGTATAATCTACTATGAGAGGAACTGCAGTAGGAGGAGTAATTAACTATGAATCTACAGCTGTTGACAATAATTTATTTATTCAATAGAAATGTCAGCAGTTGAAAATATAGTCTAGGTATGTACATATTGTAGGTACTTGAAAGTAAATTACCTACTACAAACTTATTAAAAACCTATTAAAAATTGTCAGAACGATTCAAATATTATAGATTAGAGGTAGGTCATCCAACGAAAAGAGTCCGCTTTGTCAGACTTCCACTTTGTCGTACAAGCCGTACCTACTACATGTAGGTCTTACATGATATACCTACCTATTGGAAGTATTACTGCAAAAGATGTGCTTCAAACAATTGAGATAGTAGGTTGGGTAGAAGATTTGAATTGTTTACTGGGCTAGTTACAATTTATTATCCATTGTGCTTACTTACGTTTAGGTAAGTATTAGTTTTGGATCGTACCTAATAATAAATTGTGATACAAAAGTGAGCACTAAGCTGATCATGTACTCATGCTACTTCAAAAACTTTAGCTCTTCCGTCAATGATCATTATTAATGTGTCCAATATTACCGACTGAAATGAACAAGATGTGTAGGTACAGACAATCTGTAAGTATATATATTTTGTAGATAGCTATGAGTAACAATAGGTAGTGATTTGTGGCTTTACCTTCGTCTCGGTTTGATATTTCATATTTTACAAGTTTAATGGGTATTCTATATACATGTTGTTTAATCGGTATTCTATATACCTACAAGTTGTTGCGTAAGGGTATTCTATATAGGTACACATGCGATGTTACGTTGGCCGGGGCTGAACTAACCCAGAAATAGAGGTTATTTCAGTATTTGAACTTAACTTAATCACATAAATAATTATGATGGGATTAGGTAGTAGTACATACTCAATCGAGAAATTAATGTTGTTATGTTTTTTAAAAACCAAATCCTTCCTTCGGGAGGATTTGGAGGAAAAACTAAAAATGTACTAAAAACGACGTTTTTAATATATTTGGTTAGTTTCTCCCGCAAATAAGTGACCTGGAGGGCTGAAATTCCTACTGGTTCATCAACGCAGAAAGCTAAGCCCCAGCTAAGCTATTTGTTAAACCATTTCCTTAGAGGCTGCAATCGTGGCCATGCACATTTTCTTGTAATCTCGTTTCTTTGGCGCTTTTGTAGCAATGTTTTTAGCGTGGAACATGCTTTAGCCATGAACAGAATGTCAAAAAAGTTACGAAAAAATGTCACAAAAAATTCGACCCAAATTTTCCTGGTGATTTTCACGTACAACGAATCGTTGCTAGGGAAATATAACTTCCTTATTTTCCATCCCATCAACATCGTTTACCACTCGTTGGAGAGCTCTGAATTTATTATTATTTTACATCAGACCACATCTCAACCCGCCAATTTCCTCCTCCTTCCACATCCTTCAGAGAACTACTCGGAGTACGTAGGTAAACAAAGTTGATTCGAGTTTTCAGTATGAATGAAATTATTATGGTAGGTACATTCACAACATACGAAGCACACTAGAAGATGCATGTTCCATGTTTTAGCGAATTTTCAAAGAAAATGAAGCTATTGCAATGGTTTCAAAATTTTTGTAATGCAAATTGTTGAACATTTTCTTCATGGAAATCCGTTTCAGACCATTCTAAAACGATTCCTGAAATTTAACACTATTTCATATGCATATAATATATTTAAACTGTGGTAGGTATTTGAATAGTTCAATATAATATTGAGGAGGTTGATAAATGACCAAGCTAGTCTTCAGGATGATTTTATTCGTGCAACGTTTCGGTCCTGGATCAGGACCCTAATCATGCAAACATATATTTTTTCTCATTCATGGAAAAGGATGGAGGATAGGTCCATCCTTTTCCCATGAAGGAGAAAATATATGTTTGCATGATTAGGGTCCTGATCCAGGACCGAAACGTCGCAAGAATAAACATCATCCTGAAGACTAGCTCGGTCATTTATCAACCTCCTCAATATTATATATACTTATATGTTTACATATATGATGTCATTCCAACGATATCTGCCGAAGGGATCGAGATAAAAAATCCAAAATTTTTTTAAAATGTCAATAATATTGAAAGAAAAGATGAGTTCGTTGGCCAGAATTTTCGGAGTATACTCTAAGGGGTCAAATTTTAAAAATTTAGAGCCAAAAATCGCTAAAAAACGTGTTTTTTGAGGTTTTCGGTGTAAATTATTATCTTAAACGTAGGAACATATGGTATATTCGGAATCAGCGTGGTATTTCCTATAAGAATCACCCACAAAATCGGTTAAAATTGTTCTTTGAAAATTCGCTCACCAACTCATGCTGCATGAATGGAACTTTCAAATCGATTTTCGTTAAAACACGGTAGTTAATTAGGTGGTTGCATCTCATGTAAACATTTTTTGTGATTCCGAAAATGGAATCATAAGTTAGTAAGTATTTTTCTCATCTTTCAAGATTATTCAGTCTTGCGGGATTTGCATGTAGGTATACCATGCTCCTTGAATTGCCCTCTACCCATTTGCCATCTACTTTGCATGCGCGAAAGCAAAATTCTCTGAACTTGCACTAACATGTTTCACCAGACAGTAAGAATTCCGTTGACCTGGTCCGTGAAGGTGTGCAGGCACAGTACAATGATGATACCTAGTTTTCGTATTACCATCTCTATGGCAAGAATACGGACAATTATCGGCCGCCTAAATGTAATTTCAATCCATATTAATATTTAAATTACCGATATCACCGATTCAATTTTCCAACAAATGCATCTAACTTTGCCTACAGACTTGATCTCACTCTTGAACCGTATTCGATGGCCTTTAAGGCGAAATGTCCCTCATTTTAGTGAGAAATTTTTTCGATAGACGGCTACTATCGGGGGCAAAACTAATTTCCGTTTTTCCCTGGAACGGGTGGACCGATTTTCATTCTGCATAGCTTTTTGTGAATAGTATCATCAAACTTAGGTTTGTACATTTAGTTTCGATTTTTTTTTAAATCGCCTTCCATGGTGCGCTAAATGTTTTGCTCAAATTTGAACATTTTTTGAAATGTCAGGTATCCATGACATAGAGTTTTGCTAGCAGAATCCAAATCAATTTCCAGATTCAAAATCGGACTGATAGGACATTCATCAGACTTAAATTAAACGCGGGACATTTCGCCTTAAGTCAAGCTTAAAGTCAAACAATGTCAGTTGGACACGGCAACAGCGACTTCCTTTCCTCCCAGTAAGGGGAGTTGGTCGATCGTCAGTCGGTCGTCATCAGGCCTTCCGTCGACGAATTGCCCAGCTGAACCGTCTGCGTTCTGTCCGACGAAGACGATCTCTGCTGTATTTGAGCGGTCAGAGCTGGCGGTCGGTCGGGGTCGTGTTTCAGGTCAACTCTCAACACTTCCATCACTGCGATCAACGTCATACCGGACAAAACTAGTTCCACTATCGCCAACTGGAATTTTGTGTCGTTGTCCCTAGAAAAATCGATACATAATAAATCATCATTCGTTGCTGCAACAGGAAAATATTAGAGAGAGAGTGAGAGAGCTGGACTAAGGAATTAGGACCCTGGGGACATGCATACCTAGGTACCAAAAATAAACATGTGCTAACATATACTTAGCAAAAACAAAACATGGGGTTAAAGGTAAAAGTACCTACCCAAATAATAAATGTACAATGGCTATTGTATTTTATCGATCCCTTCATGGAATCATGGAATTCCGCCTTGCCTGTTTCTCCGTAAGGTACGGCATTGACTGTCGATGGGTCAAAGTAGGTAGGTATATCTGGCCCATAGCCAGGATTTAATTTCTGAGATTCTTTGATTTTGGGGCGGGGTCTTCAGGGAATTAGGGAAGACTTGACATCAGTGCCGTCAGGCTTTCTCTCTTCGTGGAACAGTTTTTAAGATAAGTGGATAAATTGAGAAAAATACCTGAATGAAGCAGTTCACTTGTCATTTCTGAGCGGTACCTAACTCTACAAAATGGAGCATTTAAAATCAAGCGTCTAGAATGACTACTCACAATTCAACATTTAGATCCAAAAGAAAGGTAGAAAATAAACGACGAATAATGGCAATGTTTTAGTCAACTAAATTCAGAAACTAAAGTTTTTCATTCGGTTCAACATTTTTCAAATTTCATCGACATGAAAATATGGATATTTTGAATTTTTTATTTTGTGTCCTTCGCATCACATCAGAGATATGTATTTGTCACTCTACAACCGTATAAATCTGTACCATTCAGCCTTGTCGTGGGAGGGGTGGGGGGTGGACGTTTCCTTCGGGCCTGGATTTGAGGGAGGGAAAAGGTAATAATAACATTAAATTAATGATTTAACTACTAATTTGACCACATTATTTATAAAAATAAGAAATTTTTTTACTATTAAGATTTTTTCCGTGTTTTCGGCCTTAAGTAGTAGAACAGCCATAACGTACTTAATTGACAAAGTAAATTCAAATTTGAGGATACCGTTGGAAAGAGCGTTAAATTTCTTATCTCCCTAGTGCATTATATGTATAACTTTTACAGTAGATTCAGTTGACAAGAATTTGGACTGGTTTTCTCAAATTTTCCAAATCACAATAATTTTTTCAAACGGCTCTATGTCCCCGATAAAATAGGCGAATTCACGTGCACGTTGCAGGAAAAACTTTCTCAGAATCTCAGCTTTTCAATAGTGACCATAGTTTTTATTTTACTGTAGGAATTTTGGGAGAATATCAAGTTTGAATTAAAAAAGAAACGTCGGTTTTTTCGAGGAAATGGAGTGTTAGGGTGTTTACGACCACAGATTCATTCTGACTGTTGAAAAATTGATGTATCAAGAAAAATTGTGAAATTTGGACATACCAGCGCATTCAACTCATATTTTGCTAATCAATGTTTGTTTATTGAATTTTTTCAAATATTTATTGCTCCGATTCACTTCAATTATTCATCAGCTCAGGAGATCTCCTTCTGTATATGCCCATGGTATTAAAGGTAATATATAAGGGGGGAAGAGACCCCCGTTGGATCCAAACTGCTTAGGAGTAACAAGAATTAACTAATCAGTAATCCGGACCAACTGAACCTATTCAAAATTAAACTAGTTCAATATGAATTAACAAAGTTTTTCCAACTATCGGCAGTGCAAGTGAAATTCTAATATTTCATATTCTTTTAAATAAATTGTCGACATGAGTGTGCAAAAGATTTGCGTTATTTAGGCGTATTCATTTGGCGAATGCTGTCATGGAGCGAAATGGATATATAAAAAACACACTAAGTCTGATTAGAATATGGGTCAAACAACGGAAGCTGAAAGTAGGTAGGTAGGTATAATAACAACATACATAGGGATACCATACCCTTCCATGGGCGGAGTTCTTAAGGTGAGGGCCGATTGGACGAACAAAGCAGCATGGAGGGTTATGGCAGCAGTCCAGAGCAAAAAGAGGGGAGCAGCGGTCTGTGGCGTCGGCCCGATCGCTCGCAGGACAGAACCTTCGGACCATCTGGATACCCTGTAACCACCGAATCCACGGCTTATGTGGATGCTTGCTCCTGAAACACATAGGTTGTAGATGCGGTTAGGTAAACAAATTTAGATGGTATATAAGTATATTTATGGGATACTGTAAACTTGGGTGGTACGGTACTTGGGTGGTAGGTTGATGATAAGGTACCGTGTCTACTTATAATAGGTAGGTAGCTAAGTATATAGATATCCAAGATGGGCAGCAGTTAACTATGTTTTCAACTAATAGGTACTGAAAAGTTTCATATTATTATGAAGGACTCCTTAAGGATAAGGTGCTTTCAGGAGGGAGGGTCATATGGCCATCCCTTCAATCTTCATTTATAAAGTGGTCATGTTTTACCTCAGGAGTGACAAGGTACTTCTTGGGCCTCAAACTCGACCACACACACAACACGTTTGGAAATCAACTGAAAGAGTTCCATGGCCTTGAGATGTACAGGGAACCTTGAGGATGGAATAGTATGGATTTCAACAAATCATAACTCTGTCATTTTCAAAGATAAATATGTATATTTGGTATTAAATTGTTCATAAGAAGAGGATTTTTTTAAAGGTAATGTTCATTTTAAAAAATCACAGCGAGTATGTGGGGCCCCGCAGCTTGAATGAAAGTAGGTATCCAAGTCTTTCAGTGAAGCTTCTTGATACGTTCTCCAACATGTTCTGAGGGATGCGTCTGATTTCTGCAGGATTTTAGTGCTCGATTCCAAAGGTTCATTATTGAAAAAAAAACACGGCGTTCCGCCGGTTACCTCTATTTACATACTTCAGACGAAATAATTGAAACACAGAATGTGTTTTATCTCACGCGTTTCACATAAACCCCTCTTCAATCTTCAATTTTCGACTCAGCTGATCTGAGAGCTCCATTTTCGACACAGCGGATCTGAGAGCTCCATTTTCAACTCAGCTGATCTGGGAGCTCCATTTTCGACTCAGCTGATCTGGGAGCTCCATTTTCGACTCAGCTGAGCTGCGAGCTCAATTTCCCTACCAACGGCTCGGTTGTACGTGAAAATTACAAAAAAATTTCGTCACCCATCCGCGTCACCCATTCCGCGTAACGTTTTTCAGTTAGTTAGTCCAAGGCTAAAACACGTTCTGTGTTAATAAACCAAAAACATGATGCCTTTGGTTTTGTGCAGGAGTTCTGATGAAAATGTAAGCGTCGATGTACGAAACGTTAATTTTGAACAAATACAAGAACGTGTTGAAGTACCACCTAGTTCTTTGCTTCTTCTGTCTCCTGGGAGTCCTGGGCCGCATCCCGACAAAGTACGAAGGACAAAAGTCATCCGGCCGACCACACTACCCTCATCATAAATTGATGTAGTTTGGTCTTCTACTATACCTAATTGTTATTTCGTCACTTCAGGCCACTGTTCTCTCAGTAGGTGCCTACTTTAAATTGCCAGAAAATTTTTTATACGAAGGGGTTATTAGCTCACGATTAATCATTTGATGTTATAATCGATTGTTTGGTTTCGATGTTGCATCCCTTTTCTGTACCTACAGGTAGGAGGCCAAGGAACTTAAAGTGAAGAACTTACACTCTGCTGAAGGGTGCCCACTTTTGAAAATCTAACAATATTTTAACGTATTTACATACCAGCACTCCTCCATGATCGGGGTGCCCACAGACACAGACCGCGTCAGGTTCTTCTATCCGTTGAGCGCATACATGAATACGAGTATTCTCGTATTCTCATCGACGTCCAAATGACCACTGAGAAGTTTCCTACACCATGCACCATGAAGCAGTTTCATTGGAACCTCCACCAAAGAATGCTTAGCTGTATCAAAATCCAGCTCCACACAATGATCAGTTTCCGGGTCTTATTTCGGGTTATCGCCTCAATGCGATGCCCACCACTCAAATTAAACGGTTCCGTAACTTCAATCACTCCATAATCGTGAACCATGGCCGTCTCATTGCTCTCGCATTTCGGATGAACTTCGATCAACTTCACACTTCTGGACTGCCAACTGAGAAGCGTTGGAAACCTATCTAAGTCATACTTTCCTCTTCACAGGATCCTCCAATTCTTGAGGAGGCCCGAAAGTATCTTGAGAGTTCTTCAAAAGACAATGGCAAGCTGTGAGGAGGCGAGAAGCCGTGTAGGTATAAGGTTGCGCTGCATGTTGCCCGGCCTTCCAAAAACAAGAGTGCGAAGAACCGGTAATCCTCATGTTTTGCTGGTTTTCCATCTACGCTCAGAACCTCTAGGACACCAAATAGTAGCAGAAGGGCCAATAAAGGGGGATTGATCCCTCGTTTTAGACTAATTAGTTCCATACACCTTCCGATATTACTACCTCTTCAACACACTGCTACACTACCTATTGAACATCATTTTCCAGATTTTGTTGTCTTACCAGCTTCGATTATTTCTTATTGCCATCATTCGTTCTATAACAGTGCCTACTGTTTATCTTAATAAACTATGAGGGGCGAAAGCCCTATCCCCTATGTACAATAAACGATTTTACTATTTACTATTTACTGTTATTTGAATACCATAAATCATCTGCCTGCGAGTGACCCCACGAAGTTTACATACGGGGTACCTAGGTACTAGGTGTTCATTATTTTGTGCTGAGCACAATAAGTACTTCTTATTCCCAAAGTTACTATCTGTTTTTCTGTGTATTGTTTTTGGAGTAACCAAGCAGTGAAATGGGTTCGAATTTCATTAGGAGTGTAACAGGACGTTCACACTCAAGTGAAGAACTTTCTAGGAATCGATTCTACATCCAATTTCCAACAAAAAGTGTCTCAGAGTTTTTTTAACTCTAATTTTGCGAGTTTCTTCACTTTTATATTTTTTTCGTATTCCTGACTTTACGCTACAAAAATGTCCATAACTCCCCCTTAGTTTATTGGTCAAAATCGAAAATAAGGACACCGTTGGAAAGAACGTTAGGTAAATCTCCCGGAAGCATCATAACAACTTTTACTGTTGATTCAACGGGCAAGAAATTGGACTGAAATCAGACTTTTTTAAAATTTTCAAAATCACTCTTTTTTTCAAACGGCTTTTAAATTTTCAAAATCATTTTTTTTTTCACACGGCTATTTTCTATGTCTCCCATAAAATAAGTAGGTACATCCCCGTGCACGTAACAGAACAAACTTCCTCAGAATCTCAGCTATTCAATGGTGTGGTTATTTTTTATTTTACTGTAGAAATTATGGGAAAAATATCAAGTTTGAATGCGAAAAAAGTATGTTTTTAGGAGGATATCGAGTATAATTACGAATTAAACTGCTTTCATAAGCTCTCGTTTTGTGATCAACTATTCCGAATACTACAATAATTAGGTATTATGGTACCTATATGTATATGTTATGTACTTGAGCTTTACGATACCTACCCATATTGTATTTGAATTTGGCATGGACACTGACTGTCTCGGATAATGATTGTGTATTGAACCGATTTTACGAACTTTATTATTAAACTACAACTCGTTCGTTGTTATTTGTTCATCATCCTCAATATCCGTTCTTATACAGCTGTACAACTATTTTGATTCGGCTCTTTGATGGGGTGTAAGTCGTAATATCACTATAGACTAACTGTTCAAATTATGTCCATAGTCGGAACAGTTGTCAACACAATTTGAGCTCTAATGTGATTGTTCAAATAGGTTGAGCGACGATGACGTCATACTTATGGAAATCGTGTGATTATACGAGAACGAAAAACCCTGCAAAT
>JAEMON010000003.1:1102507-1113224 GCA_030264115.1 Lygus lineolaris | reverse complement strand
GTGAAAAATATGTTTTCCCATGAAGGAGCACCACTCTTCTGTTGGGAAAGAGCCGTAACAGGGCAATGGGAAACGGAGTTCGTGCTTGAGCAACTTGAATCCACTGGAGCAATTTCCTGGTGTTTCTCGAGTCTCGCGGGGGAAGGTACACATTCGCTGCGGTCTTTTGAGCCTGTGTCCGGTAACCTTTGCGATTTTACCTCAATTAACGTTACTACGGAATCCGATAAATACCTTATTTTGGATCTGTAATTAAGTCTTGTAATTAGGTTCCTAATACTATCAATACCAAAGGACAAGATGTTGCAGACTTCACGGGTCACCAGGATTTGGGAGAAATTCTGGTAGGTAGTCACTTTTCAGTATCGTATCGGCGATACTTTTATGCAAAAAAAAAAGAATCGAAAGAACCTGTACTTTTCCGACGTCCTAACACAGATAGACGATCGAACAAAATGCAGCTCGAGTCCAAGTCGAGCCTCAACTACTTTAGAGAAAAAATAATAATCTTTCTCTTTCGCGTAGGAAAGTAATATAAGGTATAATATAATATGAATAAAGTATGATCTACCAAACTTCAGATAGCTACAATTCGATAGTTATCTTATCGCCGTTGTTTATGTGATTATCTGGGTCGTAGCGATTCCTGTCTTCACAGCCAAGTCACTCTTACATTCCCTTCAATCAGTTGATGTATTCGAACCTACCTAGACGGTGTTGGTCTTCTTTTGATTCCTACTCGAACGATCATGTATTTTCGATTTCTTCTTTACAGGTATGTTTAGTTTCCTTAGTCCTCTCGTATTTATCATTTACCTACCAATTGTACTATTTACTCACGAAATAAATACTTCTTTACAGATGCAATGAAGCGTGATTTCATTCCGAGTACGAATCTTAAATATAGAAGTAATATAAGGTCTCTATACCTAATTGAATATTGTCAACTTATGCTTGTCGGATGGTTCCCAGGACTCTGGTTGTGTTTTGATTCTTCACTGTTACCCCTGAAACTTTGTGTTGAACAGTTCAAAGTAAGCACCTTAGAAGACTGCTGAATGATATTTCTCCAGTATTACCGATTACAGTTGGAGTTAACCCATTCGGGACCCCCTCACACGAAAATCCGGAGTTACGTGCCGGGCGACGATTATGACCAAATTTCACGTTAGCGGCTTGTTTTCTTCTTCTAATAGCATTTCTCAGCTAATGGCATGAAAATTTTCACATGACATGAGTTCGTTTGAAATAGGTTTTCTTCCAGGCAGAAGTTTTTTAAACTCTACATGGTGCCAGGCATGTCGTTTGACTTCCCTAACACATTCCTACACAGCTTGACTTCTTATGAAGTCATCGGTCCCGAATGGGTTAATTGGGAGTAGGACATCATAACCTGTCTTTGCGTGCCTCAGTTTCCCAAATGACGGGAGTGAAGAGAATGAAAATAAGGACGACATGATGGTCCGTCGGCCTAAAAATCCCCAACGACAATCGCTTATCCTTCGCCACAGCGCCCTCAGTTTGTTGCGATCGCCTGGCTTCCATGTTGCATCATTTTTCACGTTTCCGAACAGAAAACCCACTCATCATAGCATCCCCATCGTAAATTTTTTCCACTCAATGGTCTTCCGAAGGTCATTTTGCAACGACGTACGACGTACCATAAATAATAGGTACGAGTACAGCCGTACAGCTCTGTAGCTGCCATGCCCATCTCGTTGAAGATTTTTTGATGTATATAAATATTTTTTAAACAGGTCAGAGAATACAAGGATAATCTTAGATTATTTTGGTACACATATACTGTATAAAGGTGAACATGCCAATTAAACAATACAAGGTGTCCACACCCAAGGTTGGTAACCTCCTAGGAATCGATTCTAAAACTAATTTCCAACAAAAAGTGTGCGTTTTAAACCCCATATTTCTTGAGTTTTTGTAATTGTAAGATTTTTCTCTTGTTTTCGAGTTTACGCCAGTGAAATGGCTATATCTTCCTTACCTCATTGTAGAAAGAGAATTGCATTTCCCATCTCCCTAGTGCATTATGAAAACTTTCAGTAGATTCAATGGGCGAGAAATTGGACTTAAATTAGTTTTCTAAAATTTTCAAAATCACTATTTTTTAAAACGGCTGTAAGTCTCCCATAAAATAAGTAAATCCCCGTGCACGTTACAGAAAAAACTTTTTCGGAATCTCAGCTTTTCAATGGTGTGGTAGTTTGACATTTAACTGTAGAAATTATGGGAGAAAATCAAGTTTGAATGCAAACAAACGTCGGTTGTTTCTAGGAAATCAAGTGTTAGGGTATTTACAACTTGACCAGGCTAGAAGAATTTGGTGTCGTTTTCGACGTATTTTTTTCACTCAGAATCGAATAGTGACATTCCAGACTCATTCTGACAGTTGGAAAATCGATTTTTCGAGAAAAATAGTGCATATATGGACGTACAAGCACGAGCTAATGAATAACTGAGGTAAATCTGAGCAAAAATTACGAGTATTTAAAAGAAAATTCAATAAACAAGCATTGATTAGCAAAATGCTAGTTAGATGTAAAAGGTCTCAAACGGATTTCCATGAAGACAATTTAAAAAAACTTGCATTAGGTACTAAAATTTTGAAGCCTTTGCAATAGCTTCATTATCTTCGAAAATTCCTTGAAATATTTTATAGTTCAGGAATCGTTTTAGGATGGTCTAAAACGAATTTTCTCGGGGAAAAGTTTTACAATTTTACATTCCTACAGTGTTGAAGCCATTGCAATAGCTGAATTTTTGTCTCGAAAATTCGCTACACTCCGGCACACATTCCCATATTCGATGATACCTACCTATGGGCCTCAGGTACCCAATCCCCATCTCTGCCATGAGGTAGCAACTTCGCCTTCCGTTGTGGACAGGCCACACTAGTTTATCCCCTCAGCCCCTTTCCATCTTCCCCACTTGCCAGAAGTCTTCCTAATATGACAGTTGACTTGCTGTTTTCTTTTTTCTTTCTAAACATTTGGTTCATGTTTATACTCGTTGTTCCATTTTTTTTAAGCAGATCACGATTCTGGTGATTGAATACTCAAAATAATTTATGGATCACACTTGCAGTTGCATAAGGGGGTAAATTGGAATTATCGCACCCTAATCCGGGTCCAAGCGCTAGCGCTACCGCTGGACGGTGTCGTCGGCCTCGAGCTTTAGCGTCGTTACCGAGTCTGGGGGTCTTCTGAAATCCCAAGTATCATCGAATATGGGTCGGAGTGTAATTATGTTAATTTTACTACCTGAATAGCACTAGGCATTATTGGAGCACCCCACTCTATACAAATATTAGGTTATTGTATGAACTTGATGTCGTCACCTCACTCCAATAATGACACCTGGAGTCAACCTGGTTGACAACAGGTGGTTCTATTTGATGTTGACTGGTACAGTTTCCAAAATATAGTTGTCATTTTTGTCTGAACCAGCGAGTTATTTCAAGTGGTGACGAGGATGGGATAAAAAATGTCTAGAAGACGAAGACAGACTACAGTTGAAAGAATAATCGCTACAGAAAACAATACAGTTGTTGAAAGAAACAAAAACAACAGGTTCAATTGAAATGCGAAACAATAATTTACTAAAATAATATACTTAACCAAAATTATTTATTAAACAATTACAAATTTTATATTACTCATCCGGGTCCTCAGTGAAACCAACTTTACGGGATTTGTCGATCTTCTTTCTGGCCGACGTACCAGGAGAAGTTTCCATGCCACTCGTCTCTTTTGCCAATGGTATCTGTGGCTCTTGCCGGGCTTCCAGAAGGTCTGTTATTGAGCTACCTTGCACTGGTATTATGAACAATTTTGTATCATAAACGGTCTGAAAATCCCAAGCCTCGTGTTCAGGAAGTAGAAGTTTAGTAACAGTTTTGGGGAGGCGGAAGGGTCCAAAGATGATCTTCTGATTGTTCAGATCCATAGCAACACCCTCAACAAGAATTAATTCCTCGACTCTCTGATCGATGTTGACCGCAACGATTCCAGTTAAACTGGGCATTATTCCTTTGTTAAGAAAAGACAGTAGCCTCTCGGCACTCCAGTGTCGGTAATTGGTTGTAAACTGTAGAAGCGTGACTGAAATTCGAATGGCTACTTTCTTCCATATCTTTTCCAACAGCTGCTGACCGGCTGTTGATTCATGGAGATCTTTCAGAACGTCCCAAGGAATGTAATAAACTTGAACTGCAGTTTCAGCAACTACAGTCATGTCATATCTCCGCCCCGTGACCACACCATATTCGCCAACAACGTTCCCTGAGACAATATAATCTTCTTGAGGTTGGTCGAATTTGAAATTTTCAAAGAAGTCATAATTTGGCAGTACACCGAATTTAGCGGCCAGTTGGACCGAAGTTGCAGACGGGACGTATAGCGCTTTCAAGAGCCCTGACATCAATATGTAGAGCCCGATAGGATCATCGCCGTTCCTTATCAAGACATCATTATAGTCATAGTTTGACATCTGAGCTTCTTTCAAGAAAAGTTCAGTATTTTCATCATCCCCGACAAGCCATGATATTTCTTTCATGATATTGATCGGCGAAGGAGGCACAATCACGTTTAACAGATTCAGTCTAGCCCTGACTACTTGAATTGATCTTTCAAAAGCGCTGTATTCAATATTATCCAGAATACCTTCTGTTTGCATTCCAATGGCACAGTCACTTATACTGTTGATAACGTGTTTGATGGCATGCTTTGTTTTCACAGTTATGGCTACAGTGGGATGGTCTTTCTGAATCAAGCTCAATTCCTTTGTAACTTTTTGTCTGTCTGCCTCTACTTCCTTCCTTATTTCTTCCAATACTTGCTCATTGGTAGTGAGCTGATTCAAGTACTTTAAAACTCTGTCTAGGCCAACTAAGTAGGCTTTACCGATGTCATACCTTCTTAACAAGTCTTCGTCAATTGTTCGTTTTATGCGTGCAAGTATGTAAGGAATCACAGTTACGAAAAATATGTAAAACCGGGTGACCCGCAAGAACATCAACAAATTCATATATACCACTACTGAGCTACAGTTTAAAACGTTCATTAACCTAGAATGGGCAGCGCATTGCTCCGTGTATAGAGAGCCTTGGATGGTCCTCATGACAACACACGAGAAGAATTCTATGATATAAACTCTCCTCGAGAAGTACTGCATGACGCCGAGCCCCAGAATTTGAACTGCAGACTCTAGGATATTGCACAACCAGAAGATTGGGCTCGTTATGGAAACAATCCATCCTAGTACCCACACCCACAACGGCCATTCTAGGGTTCCATCACCTCTCTCTTTTTGTTGAGTCGTGTAGAAGTAGAGAATAGCGAGGCAAAGGAACATGTCAAACAGAGAGGCTACAGCCATCACAAGTCTGAATGTTTGGGATGTGACAATGTTGTAACATTTCAGGCGAATGCGATTTGTAGGTCGCCATTCGTATGTTTCCCGAGTAACATTGTAAATAGTTTGAAAGAAAGACTCACACTTTTTAACGAATTTAAGGTCATCGGAATTGATTCGAAGGTCGTCTGTATTTACTGATATTTCAGATGTGTAAGAAGCTTGGTAGACGAGACTTGAGAGAAATTTGTAACCATTTTCTGTTAGAGTGCCTGCTTCCCGTTGCTTGAGGTAAGAGACTTGCTGGGCTTTCATAACCCTCAATTTTGTTTCTTTCGTGATTTCGTCCAGTTCTTTCCTGGTCGGAGGAGCTATCGACCAAGCTCCGCACCTCGGACATTCAACCGTTTTTACGTCTTCTTTGAGTGCTTCTCCAAACTGACTCGATTTGATTCGGTCTTTATAGGGATGAGAGAAAGACGTTACAGCAGCGACGACTGACCAGTTTGCATCTGCCACTATTCTGTCGAGCTTCTCAGCGAAAATCATATTTCCGCGACATTTGTTGATCTGCTCGACAGCGGTCGTCATATTTGATATCTGAGGTTTGCTCAAACTGAAAATATTCAAACGCTTCAAGAACCAATCCAAACATACGATGTTTAAAAAAAGCGAACACATGACTACGACAAATACCACTACCAACACTATATAAGCTTCATCGGTATCTTCCATGGAGAACCGAAGGGCTAATAGAAGTGCACAAGCACCACGAAACGGACCTATAACGACAAGGGCAACTTCTGCCCACTGAGTTTTCCTTCCATATAGATACGGCAGGAAGATGAAGCAAATGAAGAACCGCACCATTAAAGACGTCGCTAAAACACCGAAACCTAAACAGAGCTGTCTGATATCTGTTCCTCGTTCGACTGCACCCAATACGAAACCATAAACAGCTGTGACGTAAGTATGAGCAAAAAAGTGAACCAGAGCCCACATTTCTTTGCTGAATCGATCAAGAGCTGGTGCTATCCTGGGCTTATGAATGACTGTGACGTATGTAGCGTAGAATGCAATAGCGGCGGAGCCACTGGTACGTATGAGTTCTGCAGAAGAATATACCAGAAAGGTCATTGGAAATGAAATCAACGGTGAGACCCAGGGATCATTGTAGGCGTATTTGTAAAAAAATTGAACGACAATACCGTATGCTAAACCAACGAAGACGCCTGAAAACTGTTGTAGCACGAGAAGGAAGAGTTCTGTATTACCACCTGAAAATTCTTTGGATTCGTAGATGATATCTCCAACCGTGAAGGATACGAGGGACACCCAAAGAATCTCAGACTTGAGGAGAGCTTGAAGGTATTTTACGTGTCCACCTTTGCTTTCGAGTTTCTCTATCGTCAGTTCGGGTTGGAATATGTAAACGGAGAAACACAGAATGGTCAAAGTCCTCAGCTGCCAGTCGAAAGACAGTTTATGTACACCGAACATTATGGCCATCAACAAGGAGAAGGCTATAGTGTAGAATATGCTTCCGAAAAGCGTGATCAAAAATATTTGTGACATACCCAGGAATTTGACGTGCTCGAGACGGTATGCCATGACGTACACGAAAATGGGTACTAAAATCTTGAATGACCATGAAGGAATTATTGATGATATGGTTATGAGCAATTCTCGGTCAGTGTAAAAGTAATTACATATCTTACCGACTCCATAACCCGAGACCAACACGAGGACAAAGTAGATGGTGATGCTGTACCTGTCGAAAATCAGTTTAGCGATGATTCCGAACATGAGGGAGAGACACAGTACAGAAACGATAAGAGGAACTGTACCTGCATCTTCTTTTTCCCCGAATACCGGGTCGTCCATGATGTAGTCGAACACTTTGCGGACCATGTTGACAATGATTGTTCACTTTTGATTCTGTGTCTATACAGTTGATAAACAATAACACATACAGAAATTGAAGACTTGGTACCAATCACCTGAAATAAAAAAATGTAAGAAGTGCCAGCATGGAAAGTTTTGTTTGGTTTTCACCTGGAGAATTCGAAGTAAGGCCTATTTGCAGTTTTCAATGGAGTAAAAATGACTCGTGATAAATGAAAATAATTTTTGTCGGTGAAAATCTATTTTAACTAATAAATTTATTGTTATCTAAGAGGCGAGTATTATTGCACACAAAATTCTGTGTGCATCACTTCTGTGGCCGGAGTTCATGGCAGATCAGTGATCCTTCAACTCAACTATGAGATTTATATAGCAAAAATGTTGCTATCTTGAACTCAGAATCCCCTCGTTTGCCCTTTCCTACTTACACTCGATTTTCAGCTCATAACTTCGCGCAGCTGTGGCTTTGGAGGATTAATAAAATCAATGAACCAGGAAATTATGAACCAGAATCGTGGGTCAGATTGACTCAGTATAGGCACCTTTGAATGTTTGGGTACCTTTCTTATGACGATTCCCTGACTGTGTACCTATAGTTTTACCTATGGTATGTTCGCAGTGACCAACTTACCGATAAGAAAACAGTTTGCAACCACGTTCGGGCGTTTGCGCCGTTTGCAGTGACTTCTGATATAATAATTTTGACTGTTTTTAGTATCCATGCTCCTCTCATTCGGTTTGTAAACCACTTCCAACCACTTGTAAATGACACTGCCAACAAACCTTTAGCGTGTAGGTAAATAATATTTGATGCAACTCAAAAGTTGCATTTTGATGCAAAAGTGAATGAATGTATTAAGAGGTTTCTTATAAAGTCTTGCAGGAGTGAAAAGGTTAACAGAAAGTCAAGGGAAATAAATTTAACAAATTAACAAAACAAATGTAGTCGGTGCCACAAACCACCCCTCCTCAATGAGGCCCTCCCACACTGAGTTGAGTAGGGTTGGCTCGCCTTATCCAAGGCCCTGATCGCTGTGTAACATAACTCAATGCAACGGAGTTCCTGTGATTCTCCCGGAGAAAGATTATTACGACCACAAGTCGTGTCTTCTCTAGAATGATGGCTGTACCTGAATATGGGTGTTTCCTCGAAGTTTCTTGACATTAGAATGCGCAAGTTCCAATATTTTCAGGGAGACGGGTGTATCTTCTTCTTTGATCTTCTCTGCTTAGGTATGTTTTCAATCCACGCTCTTCTACAGGTTAAATTCCTTTATAAGGAGGGGTCAGGCCTGAATTTCGCCTCAAATTTCTCACAAACACATGCGTGCATTTGTCTTTATGACCAAATATTGCGGGCTGAACCAGTATGGCAGTGGGCTGCGTGTAATCAGCTTGATCATGGCCTCTGCACCAGGTATCCTCGAGTACAGACCTTGTTTATAAAAAAATCTGCAGAGGTCACCTAGATAATAATCCAAAACGCTGGAAACAAAACTTCAGCACCTGAAAGGTGGCCACGGAACATAATATCAAATCCCTGAGTGACATTGGAACCAATAAACATAGCGAATATTGTGATTGATGAGCGTACGGAACGTATCAAATCCCTAAGTGACACTGGAACCATTAAACATACCGATTAAAACGGTTAATGAGCTTTGAAAAGGCGTTGTTAGGTACCCTGTTTCCCTTCAATGAAATCGGAACGGCTTAACCCACAGAAATCGTTATAGATTCGTTCAAAACAGGGCAAAAAGCTCTTTCGAAGTGTACCATCAGTGACGGGCGCAGAACGTTGTACCGCTGTCGAGACCGTCATGACGGCGACACATCAATAATTCTTGTAGGTACAAGAAATCTAAAAGAAAAGAAAACGTTGCAACTTATTACACAACGGTGAACGGTTTATCATTTTTCTTTATATATAAATCATTGAGCTACTGTAATTAGCAATGATTATAGCAAGCAAGTTTGACGAGGTGGCCATAATTGAGGTGCATCCATCACAAAAGTCACAATAATTTTAATTGAGGAGCATCCTTCACAAAAGAGAACTAACAGTGCCAATTTCTTCAAAAAAACGTTATTAGCAAAAGCAACTTTCCAAGTGAAGTGGGTACAAACCAGGTTATATTTTTACCACTATCAGTCGATTTTTTCTTGTACCTACGTTTGTCATAAGTACCACTATTATAATAACTATATGTTAGGATGAAATAGGTTGTCCCAAAAAAAACGTAATAATTGCCTTAGCAGAATTTTGAGTTAGGGAAAGAGGGATATCTCTCCCCGAAAATGTGCCAAAAAAACTCAATAACTTTCTAAAATGTTTCATTTTTTGGCATGAATGAAGCAGAATAGCAAACAAAAACAATGTCATAACTTAAACCTTCTCTGAGGCTTACCACTTGGGAGGAATCACTGGCGCTTGGCCCCTAGAGGCAACCATGACGACGCTTAGCAAAAAAGCCCTCAGTCTGAAATTGTTCGAACTTTCACGCGTTAGGTAGACATTTGTCATCTTTCTTGAGAAATTGGCCTTCGCGTTTATCACAAAATGCGAGAATAAGCTCACTTTTCAATTTTTTGACGTTTATCACTCTTGTGATGGAAGCTCCTCTACTATTGTCCTCTTAAGTATGATTGCTGTTCTATAGAAAATACTATGATATTTACAATAAATATTTTGCACTACCTATAAATTAATGATGTATCCACTCTTTGCGAGGTGAGTAATTGGCTTGAGCAAACTGTGTAGTCCCAGGTGGAAATCGGAACCTCCCTCAGGAACACCAATCACGATTAGACAGGCCGCTGCTTCAATTTACTCCATAATTCTCATCTTGCCTGAAGGAATATGATCCTACTGCAACCCCCTCCTCAGAATATCGTCGTGAAAAGGAAGATGGAGCTCAGGCAGTCGAAGATATAAATGGCATGGAAATTTATTCATTAATCCGGTAATCCGCGTTTTCGAGTTTTCGGGTGCCTTACGGGTGAAAAGGGCAGATCAGTCTACAACAGGCGTCTAAGAGCCATTTCCTGGCACAAAGCGCGAGAAACTGCGAACCCGTCACACACAATTACTTATTTCAACCTCCTCGCTCCCGGGCTTACCTTTTCAAGGTGGAAACTTAACTTCTTCCACTTTCTTTTTTTTTTTTGTTCCTTCCCATAGTGCTCTGTTCTGCAATGGGTGAGTTTAAACGGCTTTTCTTCGTTTAATAGCTTTCGAGCCTCACCCACTTTTACAGCCCCCCGTTTCCCATTAGTATGATGATGCTGGGCTAGAAGAAGGGGGTCTGGATGGTAAAGGTTATTTCTTATGAGTGGAATCACGGGTTCGGTTGTTTCTGTCAACAGCCACCCACGTCGTGGAGGCTGACTGTTCGTGAAGCGTTCCTTGCCAGGACCTCAAAATTCAAAGATAGAAAGAAAA
>JAEMON010000003.1:979559-990000 GCA_030264115.1 Lygus lineolaris | reverse complement strand
TCCCTACTCTTTTTCCTGAAGAACCTTTTTATTGAAATGGGTTTCCACAACTTCGTCGCCAGTGAATTAGTTCGTACTAAACTAACAGTTGAAATCAAATCCACCTCGAGTCCAATATCCCCTCCGCTTCATTCGTTTACATTTCAGTCAATTTAGAAGTTCACAAGATCATCTTCTCTCCTGATTTCATCAACACCAAGAAGAGACCGACTGCAGTCTTTCCTACAACTTTCCTATTACCACCTTTCCAATCCATTAACCGGCTTCCTAAAAGTCTTCCTTCGACTCGGGGGCGGTAGCTCGACTGACTATCGCTGCACGCAACCTCCATCTCTTCTATCATCTACACTTCCTCCTTCGGGCCGCTCTTAAATAAAAGCGCTCACTAACGGCCTTTAGACGAGTAATAGTCTACTCGGGTAGGTATAGGTATTATCTCTTCTGTAATTAACTTCCCAGGCTCGACACAACTGTATTATCTATACTATTCCTTTGGAGTAATTTAAGCGGAACCTAATGATACGAGTTTAGCGATAAGCGATACTCTTATTTTCCGTTATGTTAATGTAATACTTTCTAGGTATTACCTCCTCATAAACAACATACCCAATCAACCCCATCAACATCATTCCGCGAAATCAATCATTATAATTAATTTTATTGTTATAAGTTTTGAAAGTAATGATACTTTCATCTTTCTTAAAATGAGGTGAGTATAATGATTAAAATAATTCACACTGTTTCTACGCGAAAAACGATCACTGAATGTCGGTGTATTGATTCCACGCAGCACTTCATAGTTGTGAAATTTACACTCCAGTTCAAATTTTTTTATACACGTAATCCACAAGACAAAAGGTATAATACTCGTAGTGCCTATACTTATAGATCTCCAACTAAAGTAATAAGCTCCGACAGTGCGCCCTACCGGTGAAAAATTAGCAAGCTACCTTATCAATTGATGCCAAAAACCTCGTAGGGATTTCTGTGTTGTGAATTTACATCTGTTTCCTATTTTCTCATTACCGTCATATTGCTGCTTTTGCCTTCTGAACATCTCGTACGGTCTTTCAATTTCAGTAACAACGCATTTCTTTTTAACAGTTCTTTTTTTTTAACTTGAGATGAAGTGGGAATCTTTTTGTAGAAAGATGCCTTATCAGGAGAGGGAAAAACGGGAAGAAATGGAAACATCTTTAGTTCCTGATCTACAAGTATGTACTACGGTGTTGTCATATCTCGTTTGGAATTAATTCTAGCTGTGTGGTGGTATTGTTTCTCATCTGTCATCAATGTTGACTTGAACTTTGTAGAAATGCTAGTTTGGCGTGTGGCTTTCCTAGTTCTTTCTGAATAATTGAGTTGTGTATCAAATTCATATTAAGACTGGCCTTATCTGGTGGAATAAACCGGTTCCCGTGAGATCACCGAAGTTAATCTTTCAGCGGAGTGGTTAGTACTTGGATGGGTGACCGCCTGCGTGGCTGGGACGACACATCTCAGTATTTTCACGTCGGGCCGTCGGCGATCCCCTTTCCACTCATGGGGGTGAGGCAATGAGTAGCCATGAGCGAAATCACCAGAACAAATTCTGATCCTCCCTTTGGAGGACAGCTGATAACGTCAGCTGTAGAAGGACAAAAATCCAGCCTGAAATGTTTGCATATAAAGTAAATCTGAAAACATAGTTAATGCAATACTGAAATCAATATCATCTCCATCTTTTGGCAGTTGTCGCAAGCTTATTGTCCAGTTAGATTTTCCCGTGCAACGAACTACAGTGGACGTCAACTAGGAGGTTCTTATGACCTTTCTTTCCTTGTTACAATGTGACGAGCTCATTACAAAGCTGCTTACCCTAGATCAGGAGAATGCGGTGGCAAAAGTTCAAAAAGAAAGTCAGAGCAGAGGCCTCATCAAAACGACCTGGAAGGGAATCTTCTAGCCAGTTCTCAAGGCCTCTCAGCCGTTCGGTTTCGCGGTTAGGAAATCTCACACTCCCTTTCTTTCACATTATAGAGCTTAAAACAATGAATCCCTAACAAAAGTACGACTAGCAAAGGACCAGTTCCATCCTGACGTTGACCGTGGAATGTTGTTCTAATTATTGTTTGCGATACGTTTCCCGATGTTTGGTACCCAATATTCCTACCATTTTTACCAATTTAATCACTAATCTTAAATTCTAGCCTATATAATCAACACTAACATGCTATCCATATCCATCCAACATAATTCCCAATTTATCTAACATGCTATCCAACACTCAAATGCAGATCCTCATTTACCGATTTCTTGCACTACAACCGAAAGAAGGAGAAGATTCAACAAGATTTGAAGGCGAACAAGGGATTTCTGCGTCACTGCGTTGATGATGCGACGAAACATGGTTGGTAGTTCTTAGCTGGGTAATTTGGGCTTGACAGGCCTTCTGGGTCGACCGCTTTTTGAAATTCGAGCTATTGACGACAAAGGAGTCGAACTTCTCCTATATTGGCAGAAAGGGTTGTTTTGACAGTCTCGCCCTTCTCCGGTCCTAATCCGTTCTTTGGGAAGAATATGATTGGCAAAAATCCCTCCTATTCGCTCATTCAGGCCGTAGACACGGTAGCTGGGTGTGCGAGGTCTGAAAGACGGGTCATATGTCTGCCGCATCCCTCGGTATCAGGTGACTGGAGCATTATCTCCGCTCTGCTTCCCACAACCTGACGACTCAGTACGTCCTCTGCTACAGTGAGGTTGTGGGAAAAATACTGAATCGGAATTTGATTCCATACGAACAGGTGAAACCAACCACACATTCCAGGAAACGAAATTCATTTGGAATGGTGGTCGTTTTCAAAGTATGTAGTTATCATTCATTTGTAAACAAAAAAATTAGGTGTGTCTCAATATTATTGAGGATAATCTGAATAACCCCGAAGTAAGACAGTAAAATATTTCACTAAGGTAGTTGGGGCCTATTAAGAATAAAACTGTACAGCCGAACTAGAAACTAAATACGATAAATTGAAACGTAAAGATATAATAACACCACCGCTTGCCTCAGGAATAACTACCTGTGTATTTTGCAAGGATTTGAGGTGGAAACGAAAAGGCTGACTAAACTGAAAAAAGGGCTCAACTTACAAGAAGTGGGCGTATCATACCCTCACACCGATTAGTAATCATATAAACTTCCATACAAAGACTATCCAAGAATGAAAGAAGACCGTCGGGACGACATTCTATTGATCCATAAACCATGGCAAACAGTAAAAGGAAAATAGCTCTAATTACTCATAAGAACAAGAATCTAATTATTATGTATTGATCCTATATTATGAGGTATCTATCCTTGAGAAGTAATTTTCCATTTTACTCATAATAAAATAGCAGAAAACGGTTTTTCGTCATTCAAAGGGACTTACCGATGGTGAGGAACCGGAGTCATTCAGACTGGAGTAGCTAGAAGACCTGCTCAGACTCGAGTAGCTGGCAGTGGAACTTAGGCTCACAGTGTCATGTGGCCTCTGGCGATAGGGACTCAGCTGAACGTGTTTCAGCATCCTCCTGCAAACCAAAATGGAACTGTTAAGCTAAATAAATAATTATTGTTTTGTGGAATATTATTTCTTGCCCATAACTTCGACATTGGAACGATGAAGATCCGAACTAAGTTCATGTCGAAGGTTAGTGTACGTACCCTTAACTGAGGATGACTGACTATACTATTCTGAACTCACTTATTCACTATTAGCTACATACTCGAATTAAGTTAATTGCATATTGATTTATTGTACGCCTCATTCCTGTACTTGCAAATCCTATGTTATTCGCTACGGATTGCCTAACAAAGTATGGAAAGAAAATAATCCAAGCATACATCAGTATGTGTCTGTGTTGGGAGGGAATACCTTTCTAAGGAAATCATGAATAATCTATTCGATTTGAAAAACAATATAACCGTACTTGTTTCTAACAATCAAGATGAATCCAATCAGAATTCCAACACACACGCGACACAGAACAGTCGACTGACAACGGTACTGTAATGTTACAGACTGAAGAAGTGAGAAGATATTTTAGCTAGAGTGACTAGGAGTGAAAGGTGGTTCACAGTTAAGTACCCAGAATTGACAGAAGGTACAGTAATTATCAGACACCTTCGGGATAATGGGCAGCTGTCAGTTTTGATGGTACCTATTTGACGCACTTAACACGATATTTACCACTAATCGACGCACGTGCTGTTATCGTCAATCTGTACCCTATACCCCCCTCATTATTATAAGCTGTTAATAACTAATCAATGGTAAATAGGTACCTAATGGCCTACCAACTAATATTATCAGGAAATGCAGGAGCCAAAGTAACTATGGCTTACGCTCGAAATAAAAATACGCGGTAAACGCCCTTGAAGAGGTCAAAAACGCCCGGGCGACGACGCCAATGCTGTGATTCACCTCATTTACAAGAGAAGAAAGAAAATATGAGTCAGGCTCACTAGAGCGAGTAATAAGACGGACTTCACGCCCGAAAACACCTCAGACCTGGAAAACAGAAGTTGACTCTGATGTGGAGCCACTGTAACTGCGAAAGATAGATCCAGGGTTTCGGAAAATAGAAAAACAAAACAAAAAAAGTAAGAGTTTTAGAGCTAAAGCAGTGGAAAATGTTTGCTGACCAGTATCTGAGTTCCGAATGGTGGAAGAGGCTAATAAGAGAAACCACAAAGCAGAAGAGAACCTCGTTCCAGAAATACTTGTGCCCTTTTCCACACAATGTGAACATAAAACTATCCATAGAAACCAATTGATCATACGATTGTAAGAAATTATGTATTTCTATATTCTATATCCTACTGTTTTCTCTTAGAAGGATGTTAAGACAGGACATGTTTCACTATTTTATAATGTCATGTTGTGTCCCGTTTTCATTAAATCGTGAGCACCACCAAGTGTTGTGTTCAATAAGAAACCCCATCTTCAAAAAGAGTTTTAATTACATTTAAGGGTTTTTTTCATTACATTACAATTATTCTATTCAATTCGTTTATTCATAGAAAGGAAACCATACAGGATGAATATAAAATTGCACATTTCGCAATGATTTTTACAGCACATGACCGTCCCAAAGGTCGTGGACCAGTCCAGGGACTAGCTGACGTTCTATGGAGTAGAATTTTGGGGAAATAATCGTAATGATAATATGTAACATAAATAAAATGATACTAATAATTAATTGTTATCAATTATCCATTGCTTCCTATTGAGTTTTCTCTTGTGCATCGAAATTAATTGAATGATTTTACATGATATGCTAGAGAATGACCTACTTCATTAAAACATTTATAACAGGCGCGTTTCACACAATCCAGATCAATATCATAACGTACGCACCTACACACCCTTTAATTATTCTTCATTCAGTACGAGAACGCTTAAGACTAATCAATTTTATTCAGAAATTTCAGAATTTATTATAAACATTTCCATAACCATCCGGTTTGAAGCAGGAAATAACTTTGAATAAATAAATAAAAATAGAGCTGAAACCATGGAAATAGGTCGGAAAGACGGTGGTTGGCCGTAAGAGTGCAGAATCAGTAAAAATGCGTGAGGGACGTCTTTGTTTCCTTACGGAGCAGTAACAACCGTTCAGTTTTTGCGACAACAATGAGCTCTAGACAAGAACAGAGCTGGCGAGAAGTTCTGTACGAGACCATTTTTGGTTGAAATCGCTAGCACTAAACTTGAAGGCGCCCACTGGAGTTTCTCGGGAATGTGAGTTTTTAATGATCTAAAACCGGACTGCCATGGCACACTTTCAAAGTGCATACCAACGTTTTATTATGTTGCAAAACCGATTGCTCAACAGTGATTTTAAAAATTGAACGTTGAGGGAAGCACAAATCCAAAAGTTATGGTGTAGAACACTACACTTTCTGAATCAGGCTGTAAGCGTAAGGGAGGGTGCTAAATTGTGTCTATTGTTACGTGTACGTGTTCCACGAATCCTCCCTCTTTATTTGAAAACGATACGAGCCAAAATTGAAGGATCAAGGAGAATTAAACCCAGTAAGTATTAAGTAAAATCTTACTCGAGAACGTGAGGCATATTTCCTGATTGGAGTAAACAACCAATCCAGTGCACGTAGAAAACTATAACTCACAAATTAATTAAAGCTATACCATAATTTAATCGCAATCTTTCAACAACAATAATGTAATTTGGCTGATTCACAAAAAGTAAGTAAAACTGTACTTTATTCGAAAGCTCTCACTGAGATCTAAATTGGGTGAATAAAAATAACGATGGCCCGAATGATTTTCGATTCCTTAATGTATTATCTGATTCAAATATCCGAAAACAAATCGTTGCAACTGTAGTTTTAACCCCTGCACTTCACGACAGCAGTCTCCTGTATATTGCTAACCAACTTGGAAAGTCACTTGAATACTGGGTGCTAGTGCCGAGAGAATTGTAAATACAATCAAAATTCTGCACTATGATCCTTGGATATACCATGTGAAAGGCACAAGCAAAAACCACCGTCGGCCTTTTCCACACAGCCTTCTTATTCAGTGAAGCCAATCTCTTCAACCTGTCCCTAGCTTCCATGCCATAGTTTGAGCCAAATTGTACCTTTGAAAAAATCCACGATGCTGTCGATAATCCATATCGTGATACCCTTATGTTGTAATGATCGACCCACTACACTTTATGGTGAGGCCTTTACCGCCGAGCTTTTCGGAAAATATATTCCTATCTTCAGGGCTTGAAGGCTCTCATTTACCAGGACACAGATTAGAAACAAATCCAAAAATTTGTAACGTGATAAAAGCATCGGGCAGTCAAATGTATCCAGTTAAAACTCAACAGTCAACAAACTTCTAAAGTTTTTACAATCTTGTCAAAAAACAAAAAAAACAGGCTCTGAGGCATTAAAACTTAGAACAACAATGATAACAACAAGTGATCTGTCGAAGTTGGTTAGTAATTCTAAGGGGCCAAGGACCTGACGTAATTCGTTCTTCCCATTTTTCTCAGCCGATTTTGATGCGGTTTGCGGCATTCTTCTTGTTATTCAATACCCTACGGAAATCAGCTTTAATAATTTTATTTACGTAATTTCGTATTTTTCAGTTTATTTTTTAAAATACAAATTGGCATAAAGGAACCTCATCCCCCTAGCCTAGAGAGTGATAAAAGAGGAAGAATGCCGCCAACCGCATCAAAATCCTTTGATTGGCTCAGAAAAACTGTGCAACGCTAAAATGGTTAAGGGAGGGGGTAAGGGTTCCGGTTTTTAAACTCATTGGTCATAAGCTGTAATAATGTTGTAGAAAGAGTTCCCAATAACTCTTCGGTAGACGAGATTTGGGCGTTTCTGAGGAGATTTTTGGCTCAGTCCCTTGCCCCGTTAAGCATGGTTTGCTCAATGTGTAATATTGGTACCTGTACATTCCACGCGAATCATTTGTAATGGAATGGCCCCTTTTTGTTCGATTGACATGATTAAGATTGTGGATCATTTATTTGTGCAACACCCAGTTGGATCATCGGCCGTAAGCTGGAATGAATCCAGTGTTGCAAAAATTCAATGAGTACGGACTGCTGTCAAATCAGTCTCCGATATTATTGGTCATTTCTCAACATCCCTTCGTGACATAAGAAGGTAAGAGCGAAGGAGCTGCGCTGAGGCGGATGGACGTATTTGGGAAAGGGAGTATCCACCTATCCAACGACCACCTACTCCTGGAACACCCACCTCAAGCACGACAAGTCCCCACGCCGTCTGGGAACCAGAAATTCTACTCTATCGGCCCAACAAGAATTAATAACAGACGCTCTCTTCCATTTAAGGATTCGGCGAATCATTTTGGGCTTTTTAATCGGAATGTCGAGTTACTCTTTAGGCCTCCATCTTCAACCCACGAATGCATCCTACACGATGACCTTGTCAGAAAACGGATTTTGGTCAATGGAAAAATTATTCAACCATCGAAGACTGAGTGGCAATCCACCCTTATCGATATTCCCATCAGTCTCAACCGCATTCCATGAATCGTTACAAGTGAAGAATGCAGTTAGTTCCTGTGGATATTATTTGATTGAAATTAAACATTTTTGATTGATTGGGCATTGTTCGATAATCGGCATTCCTAAGTTTGATCGATTGCTTCCGATGATGTCTCCAAGCTTATTACTAATGGTGGGCCAACTGAGTTGTGTTTCTCTGGTTACCATTATCTTTACTGCTGTTATCTTTAGCAAATCAGTGTAGTTGTATGTTATTAAATTGAAGGTATTTTAAAATATGAAAGATGATCTTTATTTATTTTCACTATACCGCTTGGATTACATGAGGAAAAGTACGATATTAAAGGTACAGAAACCAAATAAATGAGATACTGAAACACCTCCTTCTGATATTGGATTGAAAAAATAGATACTACGTCTAGTCAAAAACCCGTGTGTTCACGGGTTCAGTGCGTGTTTGAAAGTATGGTACAGTCATTATTTTCATAGGTTTGAGAATAGGTTGCAAGGAAAGAACTCAACTTCCTTCTCCTAACTAGAGTGGGTCCGTCTCAATATACTGATTGTACGGCTTTAATCATGTAACATGATCCACGCCATCCACGCTCCTATCTCGGACGCTCACGTGGAACATTGAAATCCATGTGCAATTTCAGGAAAGTGATACAACCGACATTGGTACCTCTTGTTGGACATTTTTTGAGCAACTGAAGATGTAAGATAAGTATCCACTCGCTGCATCGAATCAAAAACTCCTCGAGCGTTAAGAATGAATTATAAAGCAATTTCTTTCACAGTCTGATGAGCCAGGTGTGCGTGTTACTGCGAAGGACGAGAACCTATACGTGAGTAGAAGAATTTCGAAGCGTTGACCAGAACAAAAGCTAACTAAGACTTCCATTCGAGATTGATTCATAATACATATAAACATGTAGCACAACATGAAATAAATTGCATAAAGTTCCAACAAAATCCACAAAATCGAAGAGCAGCGAAACCAAAGATAGGTATTCTGCAGTGGTCCCCGATTCTCCCAGGACTATTTACGCGAGAAGTGCTGTCCATAAAAATACGTGATCCAATAGCCTTAAGAATTATTATTGAATAGACTGAGGTTGATGAACATAATTTTATTAATATAGTATATTAGTGTAAAATGCACAACCATGTTAGACTAAAAGAGATGTAGAAATTCACGGTACTTTTATTTTCAAAATAATACATCATCACTCTCAATCAAATCAAGCATGTTATTCTTCATTCTCTAAAGAAATTATAAAATAATTCCAGTTTTTAAATAATTTTTTAATTTAAAAACAATACTGTTCGTACTCTTATATCCTGTATATTTACCTACAAAGGATGTGTTATTTCGAAGTAACTATCTAATCGATTTGGGATAGGTACGAAGGTTATTCCCATAGATTCCAATCCACACCGAACTTCCTTATAAATATCAGACGTACAATAAATGATCCGTCGCAAGAAATAACAAATTAATGTCAAGTTAATATCCACCGGAATCGACTAAAAGTTGTGCACAGAGAGGGGATGCTGTACCTGCGGACTGTTGTACCAACATTGATTGTTGAAACTTGTTAGTAACCGGAAGCTTTTGGGAGGAGAGAGCCGGTGGAAGCAGTTGGAGTCCTTCAGTTCCACACCTGATCCAAGCTCCTCAAATCTGATTGCAAACTTTTTATTAAATTTTTTCATTCTTTTGGTAGTGAAAGTAAGGTAACTATATTGGGTCTCAAAGTATGGCTGACCTTTTTCTCATGGTTTATGTCAAAAGGGCGTATGACAATCATAGGATTTAGTTTTGATGTACTTAAGTGATCATTTCAAAATTTTCATTTTGGTGAAATAACCATGGGTTTGTCGCCAGTTGGCAATAAATTAAAAATGGAAATTACACATTAGGATCGAAACTATCCACACAAAAAATCAGAAGATTGTACCTACGGACACCTGCTACACCTAAGAGCATATTACAAGTACAGTTTCCGTAGGTACAACATTATGATTTTTAAGTGATAGTTTGGATCCTAATGTGTAATTTTCAATTAATGTCGTTAATTTCTGTTCTAATTTTTGTAGGTACAGGGAGGTGATGTATCCATGGACAATCAGCTCTGTTACCTAAAACTTGAAAAGTCCCATTCATGGATAATGAGTTGATGAGCAAATTTTCAAAGAATCATTTTAAACGATTTGATGGATGATTCGTACAGGAAATTCAGCGCTTATTCCGAATATACCATAAATATGTTCCTATGTTTAAGATGGTAATCCACACGAAAAACCTTTAAAAAAAACTCGTTTTTTGAATTTTTTTGGATTTTTTAGATAGGTTCCAGGGCCAGATATCGTCTGGAAAAGTGTTAATTTTCAGAATGGTCTGAAACGGATTTCC
>JAEMON010000003.1:758059-770343 GCA_030264115.1 Lygus lineolaris | reverse complement strand
GAGTTTCCGTGTTCAAATCTGGCTTTGAAAATGGGGGGCAGCTCTAGAGAACACCCTACCTATTAATCAATTAAGGGGACCGGGAAGTCGCAAAAGTGCATCAAATATTTATAAGTTTCTGAACAAGAATATATTTGATTTTTTAAATTTGGAGTGTGGGAAAACTCGCGTCAAAGTCGGGCCTCAGGGCTCAAACCAGGCGCGACCTAGTAAATAAGACAGTTGGAAACAAACAATGCGATCTTCTTCTTCTCTTTCCCCCGTTCTTTTTTCTGCTCATATCGACTTATTATTGTGTCTGAGCTCACGATTATCTACCAAACAACAACCGAGGACAGGGAAGTCATAATGTTACTGTAGAGTTTAGGTAAGGCATGAAGACGGAAATGTCAACCGATGGCGGTGGCTGTTTTTAGTTTTTAGCCTCTCCTTTACAATAACGTTTTCTGGTGTAAAGTGTACCTTTCTGAAGCAACCGCTGGACGAATCGACGTGAGGCTTTTTCGTGTGTTCTGTAGGAGCTAATGTCTCATACGCTATTAGCGAAATTCAAAATGTAACCCGGCTCACTTTACTGCTGTTGAAAAAATGACTTTTTTGCATTTGGCCGGAGAAGAGGGAAAAAAAGAAGTAGAAAGAAAAGCATATGGTAAGTGATAGTGTAGGATTCATAGTATATAAAGAAAAAATTGTCTCGATCCGTCAACAGGGGGGCTGAGAAAAGGTGAACTGAAGAACCCCATTTTTAGGGTGGAAGGGGTGTGGTGAGCTGGTCCCCTTAAGAAATCTCAAAAATGTGTCTAGTTGGTCACCAGTGCACTCTAGTGGCCAGACTGTGAACTACATTCTACTCATTACCATCAAAATGTGTTCTTCAAGTACCCGCTAAACCCTGTTTCTAATTATTTACACCTTATTTTCCAGATTGGAGATCCCTGATGTGCGAGAGATTGCTATCCTGAGGCACCTTCCAGAAGAGGATAGATATTCCATCAAGTTTGTTCATATTTATGGGAGCGGCAGGAGTTCGTTTGAAGGTCCCAGCGCCCTCTACGTGACTGCGAATGATGAAGTGAGTGGATGTTGAATACCAGTGAATGAGGTTATTTTCAGGAGATGCCAGGTCTAACAAAGGTATCTGACGGCGAAACGGCTCTTGCATTTAGAACTTCCTACGTTATCACAAACTGCGCCCATCTTGGAAAAAAAAAGGGGGGGTAAGACCCTCAGCTAATAGAAGTTACTACGTCACAAGCGTTCTTTTCACTCGTTTTGTGGCCAAATTCAACGGAAGTTTTGAGCTGAAAATGCTCATGGGGTTTTCGAGGGTGCAAAACCCCAATTTAACGTAAAAAGTGGAAAATTCCTACCCAAGCGCAATTTTCGAACAATTTTACCTGTCCAGCTTTCAATGTGTTTTGAATTGCTCATGTGCAGTGGATAATACAATAACAAACTACTTAAAGTTATAGCAGAGTTCGCAGTGTTTAACAAAACTGTTAACGAGGTTTATTAGAACTCAACACCGAAAAAAACAAGTTGTTCAGCGAAACGTAATTTTTAGAATGATAAACATTGCCAAACACCTGTTGAATTTTGAGGTCCGAATATAATCAAAGTGAGGTAGTTCCGTTGACATTGTTCTTCACTCCCCCTTCAACTGAACTCCCAGACTCTGCCTCAAATTCACGAGTGTGGTCTTCGGCAATGCCTTTTTAAAAATCTCCGCCAACTGCTGCTTGCTGGGATCGTATCAGAATATGTCGTTGACATGCTGACTGAACTCTGATTCCTGGAATACCAAGCAATAGCTCCTGTTCCAAGTATGAAGATATATCCGGGAGTGGATTTTCTTATTTCCCATTTTCTTGGTTTTCTTTTCTTTTTCACTAAGAGACTATAGGTCTCTTTATAGTCAAGTCCTGGTTTCTGACTAAAACTCCTGGCCACTAATCGAGCTTTCCACCTCTCTATTTCACCGTCCTTTCTACGCTTGACCCGGAATACCCATCTACAGTCAACTAATTTTCTTCCGGGTACTGGCTCAACTAATTTCCAAGTTTTATTTTTGTTCAATGATTTTATTCCGTCCTTCATTCCTTCCAGCCATTTTTCAGAATCTTCACCTCTTATAGCTTCTTTATAGGTGGTTGGTTCTGGTGGGAATACGTCACAAACTGTTGTGGAGAAACAGTCAAACATATCAGGAGGTTTCAACTGCGATCTGTCTCGAAGATTGTACCTAGGTTCTTGTGACTCTGCCATAGGTAGAACTTCAAGTACCGGTTCTGAACAGTTTTCTGGCACTTCCTCGAGATCCAGAGGATCTGTTCCAACCGTAACTCCTACTTCTACTACTTGAGGATTCGCTTTACTATTTTCACTAACTGAATTTTCGTGAATATTTCTACCACTTGTATCTTGTTTTTCAAACTTTGGAAACTCTAACATCACTTCACATTTCTTTTTGTCACCTTCTTCTCTCATTTCAGAACACGATATTTCCTCTTCTTCCTCTACTTTATCCTCTTTAGGAAAATACACTTTATATCCTTTGACAAACTCGTCATAGCCAACAAAGATTGCTTCCTTACTTTTTCATCAAGTTTCCTCCTTTTCTCTTTCGGCACGTGAACAAAAACTTGTGACCCAAACACCCTGAAATCTTTGAATTTGGGTTTCTGGTTTGTCCACAGTTCAAAAGAGGATTTTCCGTTTAAGAGATAAGTTCGATTTAGGATAAATGCTGTAGCATTTATTGCTTCTGCCCATAATTTCATATTCAAAGATTTGCTATGTAGCATTGTTCTAGCTGCTTCTACCAAAGTCCTAATTTCTCGTTCAGCAGATCCATTTTGTTGAGGTGTGTACACTACTGTTCTTTGGTGACTAATTCCTTCCTTATTCAAAAGTTTTTCAACTTCACCGTTGCAAAATTCAAGTCCGTTATCTGATCTAAACGTTTTACTTTGATATCCCATTTGATTTTTGAATCTCCCAAGAAATAAGTACAGCTTTTCTCTAATTTCATTCTTATGCTTTAGAAAATATACTTGCCTGTAGTGCGAGAAATCATCCTTCAACAGAAGAAAATACCTTGACTTTCCAACAGAATCTACCTGGAACGGTCCACACAGGTCACTGTGAATTAGTTCTCCTGGTTTGGTTGTAGATGACTGACTTACAGGGAAGGGTATTCTGTGTTGTTTTCCAACGACACATGCGTCACATAAGAAATTGTCTTCACTTGTAACATTTATTTGGTTAGTTTCTAGATACTTCTTGACTCTTCTTTCATTTTGGTGACACAATCGTTCGTGCCAAATCTTGAACGTTTCAGCTTTGTTATTTACTAACCCAACTTTCTTGCTGTTATCTGTGCCAATCATTTTTACATTCAACCTATATAACTTCTGGTATCTAGTGCCTTCCAGAATTATTTGGTCATGTCTAGTAAAAACACACTTTCTTTCATTGCTTACCATTTTGAAAGCCTTATCCATGGCACATCCAGTTGAATACCGATTCATTTTTAGGTCTGGTATGTAAAGAACATTTTCAAAATGCCTTTGCTGCCAGCTATGGTCTACGTATGCTAGAATTTGAATGTCTCCTCTTCCAGTAGCACACATGCTGTCTCCGTTCCCCATCTTCACAGGAATATGTTCTGGCAAGGATCTGAAATTTGTAAACCATTCTTTCATACCTAACATATGATCACTGGCGCTGTAGTCAATGTACCAGTTTTCATCCACAGTTCCGTCAGCAGGAAGCGCGATTTCATTATAGCAGGCAACACTTGCATGGCCCCTCCGGGTTTCTTTCTCCTGCTTCTTCATCCAGTGGATACAGTCTTTCTTCCAATGTCCGGGCTTATTGCAAAAATAACATGGTCCTCTTGTTGATGTCATTCCTCCAGTTTGATTTCCTTCTCCTGACGGAGTTCTGTTTCTGTTCCCAGTTTGACTCGTCCCTAATTTTCCGTTACTTTTTCGATTGTAGAATCTTTCTCTCTTTTTCAACAATGCCATTAATTCTTCGGTTTCGTCTTTCTTAGATAACCGTGTTTCCTCTGTCAGCAATCTTGCTACAAGCTTTTCCATGGTTTGATTCTGTTCAGAATCCCAGGCACTGTGAAAATGACTGTAAGTAGGGGGCAACGTCATGAGCACTTTCGTCATCAGAAACGACTCGTCTACTGGTGCTCCTAAAAGTTTCAGTTGTTGTGCAAGTTGTTCGAGTTTGCTTACGTGAGTGGAAATATCGACAGTAGGACTCATTTTGTACTCGAAAAATTTCTTCTGGACCTTATGTAAGCTTGTCACTCCTTTTTGTTCGTATATGGTGAGCAGTTTATCCCACATATCTTTTGCGCTTTCGCAACTAATGAGGTGTAACATTGGTACCTTACCAACTGTTGATATCAGGCCCTTCTTGCACTTGGCATCTTTCAACTTCCAAGTTTTTAGTTCAGTTTTGAACCTTGTTTCGGCTTCCGTTTCCGTTTCGCCAACACGTGGGATTTTCTGAGGTTTTGGGCGCTCACCTGAAATAAGGTCAGCGTATTCATGTGCTTCCAGGATTATTTGCATCTGGAACTTCCAGGATTGCCAATCACCGGTTCCTTCAAGACGATCAATCTTGGTTACTTCCGCTTCCATATATCCGGTCACTTCCCTCTGGTGTTTTCTTCCTCTACCTACCTGCGTTGTCTGGGTCCGATAACCACTTAAAGTTATAACAGAGTTCGCAGTGTTTAACAAAACTGTTAACGAGGTTTATTAGAACTCAACACCGAAAAAAACAAGTTGTTCAGCGAAACGTAATTTTTAGAATGATAAACATTGCCAAACTCATGTTGAATTTTGAGGTCCGAATATAATCAAAGTGAGGTAGTTCCGTTGACATTGTTCTTCAAAACTACTATAACTTTTTTCAGGTGTTCCTGGCGGGATTCGATAGTCTGGTGGGGATAAGCTGCATAGAGAACGTACCAACCTGGCCTAAAGGCGTTCTGGAGAAGAGCGTGAAGGTGGACGAGCTGTCGGGAAAGTCGGTCCAGAGGATAGTGGTGGGGGAAAAGTTCGGGGCTGCTCTCACGACAAGCGGAGACCTGTACCTGTGGGGAACTGATGTGGGACTACCTGCAGGGCTGTCAAGGATGGCTCTGGAGAGTCACCATAATGGGGCTAAGTGTTCCAAGTGTTCTCAACAACTTGTTCCATGCTCTTCTGTCCCATCAATGTCAGTGTGTAGTAAATGTGGAGGACGTCAAAACATGGTCTCCTCTCTTCCACCCCCCACAAGTTGGACAGGTCGACCACTGACTGTCCTCGGGTTCCCAACTACTGCCACCCAACCACCAGTAACTCAATTATTTTGTCTGAGATGTGGAGTCTTCAAGCAGTGGACGTATCATACACTCAACAACATCAATATATTCGCCTGCTCATCATGCCGCCACCTATTTGATGGTGATCAATACTTGATACCCCCTCAGAACAAACCTGCACCTCACAAGGTCACCTTCCCAACTCCTATCGTGGACATTGCAGCGAGGAAGACTTTTCTCCTCATTCAAACATCTTCAAAGTTGATCATTTGGGGAGATCTTGGTGGACAGAGTTACAGTCAAGCCATATTGAATCCAGACAAGGTTTCCTTCGCCAAAGTATCGTGTGGGTCAGCTCACATTGCAGTCATCACTAGCCAAGGTGACCTCTACACCTGTGGGGTTGGTGAAGCAGGTCAGCTGGGCTACACGTGGACAGCCACTAATGGTTGTTTGACCTTGAAGAAAGTGACACTGAAGGCACCTGCTGTGGAAGTAGCCTGCGGATTAAAGTCTACTGTCTGTCTCCTACAGAATGGCATGTATGTCACTTTTGGAACTGTAACTAAAATACTCACATCTGGAACTTGGACAATGAATTTGCTTGAGTCAGCCATAGTGTCTGTACCGCTGGGAGGATTTGATGACAAGGTAATTAAATCATCACTGAGTCATTTATTGCAACCTGATAGGAAATGTTCAGTTAGGTTGACAGGAGATTCGGTAGATGCATTTCTCATTCTTTATGGCTTGAAATCTAAAAATTCAAGAGTTGCTGCAGAATCAAGTAGATCAGTTCACGATGCGGCAAATCAAACTGATGTGGACCCCAATAAAGGCCTAAAGTCAGCCGATGCTGAATTCCAACGCAGTGGAAACCAAAATGATCCTGAGCTTGGAGAGAAGCTTGCTGGAGCAGAGTCTGAGAGCCCATCTCACCCTCAACAGTGCTCACATCTTGCTAACCTGTTTGGCCAACATCTCTTCAGTGACCTCACCCTGAAGTTGGTTGGTGGTGACTTCCCAGTGCACCGCTCTGTGCTGTACATGTCCTCTGCTTATTTCAGACAGATCTTTTCAGACTCCAAGTCATTAGTTGTCCTTGACATGTCCTCCTACAACCCCTCAGCCTACCGCGGCCTCCTCCAGTATTTTTATGGCGTCCCTCTGACTCAGATGACCTCCGAGGACATGTTTGACCTCTACATCTTAGCCACCAGCTACAAAGAGGAGTGGGTTGTTGCTGACGTGCTCTCCAAACTCAAAGCTGACATCACTGCTGACAATGTCTTGCTCCTCCTAGACAAAGCCAGAGCTGCCAACGCTACGGAACTTCTAGAAGAATGTCAGGCATTTATGACCACCACTGAGCTCAAGAAATCCTTGCTCGACCGCATCTCCCAGGATGCCTGTGCAATTGCAGAAATCCTTCGATATTTGTCCATACCAAAGAATTAACCTTTACTTACCTGCTCCTTCCATCTACGGAAAGTATGTCTTTCAAGAGTGTCAGGCTTTCATAGATGCTCCAGAATTGAAAAACACTTTTTCTCAATCGTATCTCTTAGAATAAAGAGAACCTGATGGAGGCGCTTCGATTGTTATCCAAATCCAACACTCATTAATCATCAGTTATGTCCCTCCCTACTCTGGAAATTTTGAATTCTATATTTTTGTCTTGAATTACTCCATTGTTTGAAGTTTTATGCTGCCTGTATTGATAGAATAAACTTAATTGCTGTAAATAAACCAGTGTCAGTCTGTCACTCAATTCCCTCTCTTTCGTCAATCATGGTTTGTCAACTTATTTCTTCTCGAAAGCATTTTTCCAGACTAAGGGCTGAATTTATAGACGAGTTTTATCCTCGAGTTTCAGGGAAACCTTGAGAGAGTCTTTGAGGATTCCCTCAGCCGAATCCGCATTCTAAATTTCGAGGAGACCATCTCAAGGTCTCCTTGAAACTCGAGGACCGTCTATAAATCCTGCCCTTAGTCTCATGCGATTCCTCGCCATTGAAAGAAATTGAATAAAAAAAAAAATACCTGCTGGTGGCGTTCCGTTACAACTTTGCTTTCATTATTCCAGTGAAACGCCATCAATATTATTAAAAGGCATGAGTAAAAATAATCTACAAACCAAAGTGCACAAATCGCATCTACCAAAGAAATTAAGAATCGGCTTGTTTTGCGATCTTGCAATTGCAACGGCTTCAAAATCCAAAATTAATGAAAATTTTCTTGTATTAGTGGAAACAGTTTTTAAGGTGAAAAATGTGTCCTTGGCAGGACTCAAACCTGCTGCCTCTGGATTTCTAGCCCAGCACTTTAACCAGTTGAGCTATCAAGGCCACTGGTTAGATTAGCAGTAGACAGTGCACGTATACACTTTTTTCACCCTTCCTCTTATTATTTCTTGTTATAACTGCGCTCCAGTAGGCTTTGAGACTATCACAAGCTGATAGTATATAGGTGCCAACATTTTATCAATTAATTTTACCTCCCTTTTGGTACCAAACCTTTCAGCCATGATCAATTAGTGCTGGGCTAGAAATCCAGAGGTAGCAGGCAGAGATGGGCATTATTATTCATACTTTCGAATTTATGTGAATATGAATAAATTCATCTTCATAATATGAATTTATTCATACTTTCTACGTTTCTGTAAATATGAATAAATTCATATTATGAATATTTATTTCAAAATTCATACTCAAAACTATGAATATTCGTATTCAGGTATTCAATGAATATGAATATATGAATACTCAAATTCATATTCGTAATTCAATTTTATCCTGATTCAGCCTGAATACCGTGAATTATAATTATAGGGTGATTTTAGAGATAAATGAGACGGACTAAACCTCGAAATTCATAGAAATTCACGGTCTGTTTCCCTACCATTCATCAAACAGGCATCGTACAGTTCCTGATATTCATTTTCGAGTATCGAGAGGGGCCAAGGACCCATGTAATTCAGTTTTTCACATTTTTTCTCAGAAAATTTCCGTCCGATTTTGGTGCGGTTAGCGGCATTCTTCTTCTCATTCAGTTCTCTAGGGAGAGTATCTATGTATAATTATTTTAAGTTTATAATTTTGACATTTTCACGTCCTTTTTTATTAGTAAATTTGGCATAAAGGCACATGAGCTCCGTAGAAAATTAAAAAAATAGGAAGATTGCCGCCAACCGCATCAAAATCCGTTGGAAATTGGTCGAGAAAAATGGAATAAACTGTGCAACGCTAAAATGGTTAGGGTAGGGGGGGAGGTTATCCGCATTTTAAACTTACTGGTCCTAAGTAGTAATAATGTTACAGTAAGAGTTCTTATAAACCCTTCGGTAGCTGAGATTTAGGCATTTTTGAGGACATTTTGGGCTCCGTCCCTTGCCCCCTTAAGGAACAATTCTAAACAACAAGAACTTCAAAATCACTACTAGAAATCTACAAATTCCAATTCGCACGTTGACGTTATTTAACGTCTCGTAGGTCGACTCGTGTGCGTGTCCTGACTCACCCACTTGTACAATACAACTTGGGTCGGGAATCGATTTTTTCGCCAAGAAACTCCAGGAGTGCGCCACCATTCGGACAGCGCCTCTCGCGACCGAAACAAGAACTAAATGGTCTTTAAAAGGCGCCAACATCAAGCGAAAATCGTCATTCACTTGACCACTTCTTGTGAGGGGGGAGGATGGTGTAGTACGACAACTTTTTCAGGTAGATTTAATAATTCTATTTTACGTAATAACCTCCATTTTCCAAATTTCTATTCATAAAAAAAAGATAAATTCACGTATTGTTAGAAGAATCCTGCCCCTTCCAAAATCGTAAGCTATACTATTGTTTACGTACTGGAGAATCCATTGTCACTAGCAAGTCGATTACAGGTGGCGAAGTTGGATAGTTTTGTTGTTCAGTTGGGTTAATTAGTAGTACCTTAGCCTGACTGGCTGTGTCTGGTATTAAATCTAAATGATTAGTTCTGCTAGTTATAAGAATACAATTGTTTACGTACCTTACTGGAGAATCCGTCGTGACCAGCAAGTTGAGTACAGATGTACCTGTACTCGACTTGCTAATCACAACGGATTCTCCAGTAAGGTACGTAAACAATTGTATTCTTATAACTAGTGGAACTAATCCTTTAGATTTAATACTAGTAAGTCTGATTTAATACTAGGACATGCCTGTTTAATCCAACCAACTACGGCGGGATTGCCTACCGTGGGAAGCACTAGGCGCCGCTCGAGTTTTGGACACAGCTGAGAGGGCGACTTTCACAAGGGAGGCCGCTACCTTTTTATTCCAACTTTCTTGGCTGTGTGCGACCGGGTTCCATGGACCTAGCTGTCCATGCTGGAATCCGAAACTCAAGTAGACTGATTGAGGATGTGGAGGGGTGGCCTTTTTCATTTGTAACATCGTACCTTTGGAGCGAATTCAATTCCTGCTGGAGTGCTACTTACATGGAGTAAGGTTCTACTTCCATTCTCGAGCACTACATACAAGGAGTGAGGTACTACTTCCATGCAAACCTCCTGCTGAAGGTTATACGAAAGGTTAAACTTTTTTATCTTCAATATTTTGATAACAATGGCCGGACACGTTGTCTCATCGTTCTTCAGCAAAAGCGATTCAGAATTTAATTTAGCAGCTCTGTCCTCTGTGCCGTGAATGAACGATAGGCAGATGATAGTTAATGAGAGAGTTCCTTTGTGGAAGTGTTGTATCTTATCAGCCATCAGGAAGACTCAGTTTTTGTGGCGGATTAGCCTGCCGGTATCTGTATCCTCAGAATACTAGGGCACTTGTATTTTATAATTGAACCTCTATTATGGGCATTTATTAACCTTGATTTAGTTATTGCTCTTCTGGTCGGCGGCCAGCTTCCTATTCCTTTAGGTCATCAGCCAACTAGGTATTCTCTATCTCATTCGCGATGTCGAAGGACGGGAAAGTGTTCAAAGTTGGCTCCAGAAAAAGTGAGGTAAGCACCCATCAAACTTATCTAGTACTTAAGTAAGTATGTACTTAGATAGTAACTCTGGTAGTACATACCTACTACACTTCCCATCTCTCATCCAGACAAATATACCTCTGAATATTATATAATATGCTGAATAAAATATACCTACTGAACATATGCAACGACTTACATATCGGTGTCTCTTTGAGTGTATTATTACTCTGCTAGACTGATCGTCACGAGCCAGCTCGTCGAAACTGCTTAAGTCAGCTTCATCTAATTTTACCCAGCTCTTCTCTCAATACTATACTACGTAACTATTATAGACAACGAAAAAGAAAATAATGTGCCAGGATGTACAGAATAAAGAGACTGGTGTGTTACGGGTTGTTCCAACTGAAAGGTGAAATTCAAAAAATATTCATTCCGGGAATATACAGGTCTGTTCCAACTAGCTGCGCACATTGGTCAATCTCGCGACACTATTAGGAAATAAATCATTCAGTGCCGATTTCAATATTTTTGGCGCTGTTTATACAGGGTGTTCACACTTAAGATGGAGAACCTTAAAGGAGTCGATCCTACGACTGATTTCCAACGAATGTTCCTCCTAAAAATTTTCGTTTAACCCCTTAATTTGGAGTATATTTACTTACTCTAAAGATTATTTTCTCGATCTTATGACATTGAAATGGCCTTAACTCCCTCAAATGACTGTAAAATCAAAAATAAGGGTACCATTGGAAACAGCAGATTCCATCTACACTTTTACAGTGATTCAGCAGGAGATAAATTGGACTAACAAGAAAGTTCTTCTTAGAAAGTGATTTTGAAAATCACTATTTTGGTTTATTATTTGCAATAATGAACCTTTGGAATCGAGCAAGAAAAAAAAATTTTAACCCCCCCTCAAAATTTGAGGTTTTACGTTTCAAGATACGTAGAATCCAAAAATCGAATAAAAAAAAATCCGTCCGTCCGCCGTACACGGCACTTTCCTTAGTTACCATGGACCAAAATTAATGAAATTTGGTATACCGGTCCCATTTGGGGTCTAGTTGTGCCGCGAAGCTTTTCGTTACCGTCAGCCTTCTCCAAGGGGTATAAAATAGGGGATGAAATTTACAAAACGCCGTAGCTCGTAAATTTCAAATAGTAAGGTAATTTTTTCTATCGATTTAAAATAGAAAACAATTTTTAGCGTCGAATGAGACCTTGCGGAGCGTTTTAGGACCAACCGTTCGCTCCCTGTAAGGACTAAAGGGTTGAAGGACAAAAAGATCAGAAACACGAGTGTGAATCGCAATGTTTGAGGTACTACTCTCTGAATCGAAAATGGAGCTCTCAGATCAGCTTAGTCGAAAATGGAGCTCCCAGATCAGCTGATTCGAAAATGGAGCTCTCAGATCAGCTGAGTCGAAAATGGAGCTTCCAGATCAGCTGAGTCGAAAATGGAGCTCTCAGATCAGCTAATAAGTCGAAAAAGGAGCTCCCAGATCAGCTGAGTCGAAAATTGTATGTCAATAGGATCTTTGTAGATGGGCTTTTCTATACAGGAAATAATAAACCGTTGTGTAATAATTTGCAGCGTTTTTTTAAATGGCTCCTCGTGAAAACAGGAAAATCCTCGAATGCATTACTGGGAAAACTTCCTCAAAATCTCAGATTTGTAGCGGTGTGATTATTTTAGCATGGAACATGCTTTAGCCTTGACCTTACTGTCACAAAAACGTTACGAAATGTTATCTTTTGAAAGAAACGCTTGCATACAAGTCTGCAACACATTGGGACATTTTATGTCTTTAGAAATTACCTATTAAAATTATTTAACCGCCGCTTCACAAATATTTGGATCACCTGCTATGAATCAAATCATTGAAACACCAGCTCAATGAAATCATCAAAAACCAAGTTGCAAAGAACGTCTTATCATTAAAAACGCTTGCATACAAGTCTGCAACGCAGTGGGACATTTCATGTC
>JAEMON010000003.1:541043-561212 GCA_030264115.1 Lygus lineolaris | reverse complement strand
CCATCGGTAAATTTCTCCGGAACTCCAGAAGTTCGAACAAAGCAAAAAAATCAAGTTCATTTCTACTTCCGAGAATTTCCAGGCTGGTGGTAGCTGATAGGTATCTAACTTGCCATTCTGACTACTGGCTAATGGCGATGGAAATCTGTTGTGCCTTACATATTATGTTTTTTGTTGCTCATTTCTCATGAGGTCAATGTCATTTAACTCCTACACTTCCAGTTTGAAACAACTCACGAAGGGCATGTTTAAAACAGTATTAAACAATGTTTTAAAAACAATTTAAAACAAATGTTTTAAAACACCCCTTTTCCCAAAAATGTGTTTAAAACAAATGTTTAAAACAGTACCAACCCTGCTTCAAATACAGTAAAAGAAGAGCCAAAACCACCAGGTCTAAAACAAGGCTCTTCGGGTAATCACTGGGAGCCCTCGCTCCACCCGCTTAGCAGCTATGCAACTTCAGATGCAGCTCGAACCCATGAGCGCGAAATTCAGCGAAATTTTCAGCGAACCCATGGAAATTTCAATTTTGGAGAACAACAATTTTTTCGATCCCGAAAGTGAAAACAACAGTAAATGTTTGTACTGCCTAAAAAAGTTTAATCTACTTTTTGAATAATGAGCAACTTATACAAAATTGAAAATTCTACAGAATAATACATACCTATAAAGGGGAGAATTATGATACAACTCACCTGAGCAACTTTATCAAATTCAACAGACGCAGATGCTTCTTCAATGCGTACCTCCGCCGTCTCGATTTCATCAACGTCGCAAGCTTCTATGACAATATTGCACCCAACCTCGCTGCTGCGAAGTGCACTATTCAGCACAGAATCGTAGAGAAGGTATGCAGATTCGGTACTAGGGCCAACACCTCCGATCATCTCTTCAATATTGATTTGCTCAATCTCCTCATTCACAGGATAATCATAATCTTCGCTGCTCTCACTATTTCTCCTTTTCCCAGGACTTCTAAAATGAAAGATCATATAAGTCGTGAGATTAAATTATCGTGGTAAGAGTACAATATGGAAAGTATTCAACACAAAACTGTTGCGATTTCACAACTTTTATCGTCAAATTCGGACGTGATGCAATCCAATGCAAAGAACTTTTTGTGAAGATTTCAAAGAAATCCCCAAGAACATAGGTACCGTCATTCCCAACCCGTGAGGTTCGCTATCTCTTTTTATTTTTCATTAAAATAATCGAAAAAAATAAGGAAGGAAATTTGGAATGGATTTGGAAACGTCTGCCAATATTGGTGAGCAGGTTAGTAACATGGATGATCATGTAATATCGTTTTGATCGATCGTGTAAATAGTTTTATAAATACAATGACAAACATCAACACAATTAAGAATTTTTTCTCAATCATGATGATTTTTTTCCCACGTTCGCCGTGGCTCTCAATGTTACAATGGCGATGAAATTCATCTTGGAATCAACCCAACTGCCCTCCGACTTTGAGTGGCATAGGTCCATAAGGAATTAAGGATTCGTTGTTTCAGGAAATTCACCTTTACACATGCGCTCACCCACCCTACCATTGATCCGACGGATTTGGAATGCATGAGGGACTTCCATATAACCCCCATATTCCCTGAAAATGAAATCAAAATATTATGATGAGAAGACTGGCCCGGAACAAGTTAGACCACAGACAGACACGCAATCGAAATTAATAAAAAACTACTAAAAACGAACGGCGCGAATGGAAATTTTTATCTTGTAGAACAAATTCTTTTTTATTTCTTGCACAATGTAAGAAACTCCTTACCTTCGGTAGTGAGGAAGCAAAAAGAACAAAGTGAACAAAAGTAAGCATGAGTACAAAATACAAAAAGATTCCTCTAATGTAACCAATACCTCAAGCTTCGAAAATAAAATTGAATAATAACGGTGGAAAATTTGAAAATCAAAAAATCTAGTAAGAATAGATGTGGGGAAACACCAACACGAACACGGGCTAAGGGAAAAGGCAACGCTCCAATCATTTCCATGACAACACCATGGCAACAACAAAGCCTGAGGGGGAGGCTTTGTTATGGAAGAGTTTCCATTCGTACTACGCGAGTAGGTAGGTAGAAAATAGAGGATTAAAAAGAGAGAAACATTACATTTTAACAACAGCTTTTTGGGAATAGAGATGTCATAAAATGTGTCTAATTTGGAACCGGAAATGGGAATTCAGAAAGAATATTCATGTAGAAATAGATGTAGTGTGCACATCAACAATCCCAATGTTTACGTTGGTAAATTATGACGACCTTCTCAATATAAATTTCAAGTCACAATAATATATAATTTTGCTTCAGTGACAACCCCCTCCCCCTCTCTACCACCCCTTCTCTAAACAAAACGTAGGCAGGTATGCATTTTTGACCGAGTTCAAAAGGGAGGAAGGTCTCCAGGGGTGGATTGACTGGGTACGCTAACCCATCGATCCTGGCGACAATAAATAACAATAGTTTTGCACGTCTAGAATTTCTAGCATAATAGAAATGTTCTGAACACTATTCAAAAAGGAGCGCGAAACTGAATGGGAGGGAGCTGAATTTATCGAAAAGGGGCATTGATAAGGCTATTGATTGGAATGGTCGATTATTTAGAGACCAAATTGCACTGCAATGGCCCCAAAAAAACGAAAAAGGTACCTAAGCTTAGATTACACGGACCGGAATTGAGTGGCGGAGAGCTTTCTGGACACCTCCACCAGTGGAAGAGTGCAGAACGTCAAGATTGCGGATAATGGACCTCCCTCGAGATTTATATCTCACATTTCCGCCTCGAAATCAAAACTATGATGAGGAATTTTTTGGTAGATAAGTCCTAAGTCACGATCAATCTACTGTTGGACAATCAACAACTAGGTACTATACTTCTTTGGTAGAATCCTCCACTTGACTTTTGGGTTTCAAAGCTTTCTGAATAATTTTGCTTCTGTGTCAGTCTATGGTCAATTCCTTGTCCCGGGCAAAACAAGGTATACTAACATTCTGATCTAGACGAACTTTTCAGGGATCGTGCGGGTCAGCTCCTAGACAGTTCCCCATGAATTTCATCCCCGTCGGACCAATGGTACATCGCGATCAGATCACTCATGCACGAAGACGAATATACTGAAACACCTAATTCCCATGATCTAATTTTGCCTAAGCACCATTTTGCTTATATTTGGACGGTAGTAGGGAGCTAGCCCCAATAATATGCTTCGGCCGTGGTTTTAAAAATGCTGCTCGCGTTGGGGATCGATCTCCAACCCACGGAGGAATCAAATTCTGCAGATGGCAGGTTCCTCAGTGGGGAAACGTTAACCACTACGCACGTGGGGAACGTTAACTGACGCTCATTACACTTACTATGAATTTCATCTCGATGGGATCAGTGATCAACAGCCACTGAGCAAGCACAAACTTTAAATTCGTTGTCAGAGGCAAAAATCAGAAACTATTCGACCAATTTTGTTGAAATTTTCATGGATTGAGCAGGTTACCCCCTAGGAAGTCCTATGAATTACATAATCATCTGACTGATTGCAGCCACTGCACATAGACCAACGTGAATGGTCCACGATACGATCCATGTTAAACGATTTGAAAAGGCTATTCTGAAAAGGCACCCAACTTGGCATACTTTTTTGTGGTGTGTGGAAGGATAGGGGTGGGGGAATGAACGTTGTTGCGATTTGTTGTTGTGGTCAGCCACACTAAGCCACTGTTCCATCCGGTGTCATGGGAGGAGTTGTGGTATAGCCCGCATTTCTTCATTTCGATATCAATCAACCTGATTCTTTCTGCATTGTGTTGTCCTGATATCCACAGTGGTCCTGTTTCAATCCGATTTCATTGTACCGCATTAAAAATTGAGAAAACGGGGGGAAAATACATTTCTGAACTCAAAAACTCACAAATTTAGTAATTTTCCCCGTTCAACTTTTGTTGATGTTTAGTCCATTTGTATACGTTCCATCCCGATTACAGACAAACAGGCTCAATCCACAAAAATCGTTGCAGCATCTTTTAAAGTAGTCACAAAAATGAGTAACATCACGTTCAAATTTGACGAGAAAAGTTAGTTTCTTAGTTCTCCAAACTTTAATCTCCATTGAAAAGAAAGAAGAATAGTGAGTATCAAATAAAAATGGAGGAGTAGAAAGGAGAGTAACAAAAAAGATAAAGATGATTTTGAAACAACATAAACGCCACTTACCAAATTTAACATCAGAGCAAAAAAACTAAAAATTCCGAAAATGTCACATTTTTACACTAGGTACCTACCTACTTAGGAATAACCACCATTATGGACAAGACGATTAATTTAATCAATTTTCAATGCGCTATGACTGAATGAAATTGGTTGTTTTTTTACACAACGAGTTTTTAATTGCATATTCCAATTTTGTCCTCATTTTTGTGTACCCACTCCTGTATTCTTACCCCATCTGTCCTCTACATGAAGCAAGTATTCTCACTCGGGTTTACCATTGAATTATTCTTCTCTCTACCTACTAACCGTACTATCATTATAGGTTCCCGATAGATTGCGGAATGGGGTAACCAACATTCACTCATTACTCATGAACACGTTTTAGCGAATTCTTGAAGAAAATTCAGCAATTGCAATGGCTTCAAAATTTTGATAATGAAAAATTTCAAAAATTTTCTCCATGAAAATTCGTTTTGGATCATTCTAAAACGATTCCTGAAATTTGATACTCCAGACAATATTTGAACCTGGAATCTATCTAAAAAATCCAAAAAATTTCAAAAGGTCAATAATACAAGAAAAAGAATGAGTTCGTTGGCCAGCATTTTTGGAGTACTCCAAGGGGTCAAATTTTGAGAATTAAGGGTCAAAAAACGTGTTTTTGGAGATTTTTGGTGTGAATTGCAATCTTAAACATAGGAACATATATGGTATGTATATTCAGAATCAGAGCAACATTTCCTATAAGAATCACCTATCAAATCGGTTAAAATGATTCTTAGAAAATTCGCTCAATGACTCATGCTGTATGAATGGAACTTTTTTTTTGTGTGTAAATTTAGAGTGGCGCTAGTGATGCTAGATTTGACGAATACAGCCATTAACCTTCTCCGGGCGATACTGAGCAAGTTTCAAAAAAACTCCACTAAAATCAGTCCAACCGTGATCGAGTCAGAAGTAGGGACTCATTTACACTAAAGAACACTATCAAAAAGTCGCACATTATCCATGTTAAAATCATCAGGACTATCAAGGCTGATACTGGCCCACATCGTTATTGCGGCTGTTTTACCTTTCAACAGATGCGTTAAGACCTGAACAATCGAAATCCATGAAAAAGCCATTTTGTGAAAAAAATACGTTCAAGTTGTTTAAAAAATCATCGATAACATGTCTTAGGGGCATCGAGACACTAAGCTAAAAGTACCTAATGGATTCCTCACCTGACATGCTCAATAATAATTTCGTCTTCCAGTATGATGCTCTCTTGAGAGACATTCTCCCCAACCGGTGGTGAGCTAGCTGAATGAGATGATGTAGAACAGAGCGATGGTCCACCAAGTTTCGCATTGCCTCTTGTAGTCGAAGACGACTGGTTCGTCACATCATCGTTTGACTTGACAGAACTCAGCGTTTTCACAGGACTAAAGTCTTCAGCAAGATTCACGATAACAGTATCAGCAACAGTGAAGGGGCTGGAGGCTTCACTCACGGAGATCTTATTAGAGGATCCACTCTGCTTGGGAGTTTGGTTTTCAGTCATTCGACTCGCACTCGACGCAGTTGGTTCTGATACGATCACCAAGTCACTATCATTGATACATAACGTTAACTCACTAACGTCACTGTTGTTCAGTACGCCAGTGTCACTAGCATCGTTGTCACTTTGTGAAGTGGCGCGGTCAAATTTCGCTTTATCTTTCTTCTGCTTGGCAGTAACAGCTTTGGTCTTCTTTTTTCTAGCCATTTTTCAAGATTTGAACGCAATGAGAATAAAACCTGAAAATTAAAACAACTCGTCATGATTCGTGTCACATCATTTAAAAAAACAATAAAACGACGTAACAATGCAATGGGGAATTATCGTGTATGATAAAATCACATTTTTTCTGCCTTCGTATTGTTGTTTGGAATGGAATAACACTGCCAATACAAAGAAAAAATAGTTTATCGTTCGGGTGTGGAGAAAACTTAGAATACAATCTCAGCTGTTTGAATAACAGGCGGAATTCTGAAGGCTCTTGAGAAACCCTTTCCTACGTCACACTAAAAGAACTGAACCGAAAAAGAATGCGCTGAGATCGCACTGAGATCAGTGAAAATAGGAATAATTTAAATGGGTAATTAATTAATTCAATGAGTTTATTAATGTATTATGTAAATTCTATTCTCACGAGTGAAGGGGCCCAAACAGTGATGGTCTTTGTGTTTCGTTTTTTTCGGTTGGCATCTTGGACGGAATCGGCCTATGATAGACGACACCCTTTTTGAAGTCACTTTCCCGCCACATTAGAATCATAAATATTTGAATCAATTTTCTAAAACTAAGTACAGAAAGATACATTATTTTCGCCCTACGACTTCGTTATTGTTTCTTTTAAGTCACTATCTTTCAGAAAAAAAAGATAATAATTCCCTATTCTCCAGTATGAAAACCACCCTCCATCTTTACTGGGGTGGATTAGATGTAGTAGGAGCTTCACTAAATCTTCTAGATCTCGAAGAATTTTGAATTAAAACACCTTTTTAGCACTCCGAATCAGGACTGAATTAGGTTGCTCCGAATCAGGACTGAATTAGGTTGAATCAGAACCCCGTTCTGGCGAAACGCCCTTTTGATTTCGGTCCAGGGTTTGGGATAGGAAGAAACAATTGGTGAATGTCTGTGTGTAAGGGTGTATGTATGCATTAATGTATGTATAGCACTCGTACCATTTTTTGTAATAACGGATTTTGTATATTGTGTGAGAATTTAAATTCAGGAAAAGACATTGATTTTTTAACTGAGGAATAATAATTGTGGAAAATATAAAATTATAAAAATGGTTCTCAGTGGTCTCAGGCTTATTTTTAATTTCATTTAAGGAAGAGTAGGAGAATTGTGGGTTTCACCGTAACAGGTTAATTATTGTCATTATGGTCTACATTACATTATCTCTACATCTGTAAGGAGATGATTACCATGTTCCATAGAACCCCTGTAATCATTTAAAAAAAGACACTGGAGTTGAAGAGAAAAAAACGTTGTCCATTGAATCGATTTCGACGGTTGGACCATCATCAGTAACAAACGAGAACTTGTCTGTTTGATGGATATCGTAGGTGCGGTTTCTGGGTCTTTCTTCAGTAGTCCAACAGTTCGCAGTATAAAACGCAAATATAGCGATCCACCGATAAAATCTTCGGGGAAGATTTTTAAAACGGTAGACGTTAGTAATTCAGTGCAATATGCGTTTATCTCGAGAGAAAGACATCGCACAAGGGGTCACCTCCATTCGCATTAGAGGTCGCGCTTTTTTCGTGTCACAATGCCTCGAGTTTTCTGAAAGGAGAACCAAAACCTCAGACGTCGGAAATCGGACTTTTCATGACGTGAATGCGTCAGAGTTTGAAGAAACCAATAATTTGGAGAATATTTTTACAGATGGAGCCCCCTCGGCGAATAAAATTGGAAAAGACAATACGGTTGTACAAATGAACGACGCCATTTTTGGCGGCGTTGCTTACAGGATAAAATATTTGACGGATGTTCCGGCGTTGCAAAAACGAGATCTTTGATTCTGAGGATTTAGTTTCTCTTCACGAGGATCAACAATTTTTTGTTGCGACAGCGGTGACTTTGGGGGCTTTGTCAGCTGAGTAAGGACAGCAAATTCGTGGTGGTAGATGCAGAGAATCACAAGAACGGTTTTTATTAGGGACGCGTTCATTAGGGGTGTGGTATCACCTAATATTCGCCAAAGGTTGTTTGAAAATATCAAACTTACTCTAGATCAGGCTCATACACAAGCTCGCTCTTTAGAAATGGCTGAGCAGCAATCACAGATGTACCTACAACCTCGGGTTCCATGTACTAGCACCATTTCCGACAGTAATGACATACAACTCTCAGCAGCACCCAGGCCAACCAAAAAATGATTCTTCTGCGGGCTCCAACTATCATCCTCGTTCCGAATTTCCAGGTAGGGATAATGTCTGTAAAAATTGTGACAAGAGAGGTCACTTCCCAAGGGTATGTTTGTCTCGCAAGCGTTCAAATGTTCAGAACCCAGCCATTGTCAGTTCTCTCTCAAGCGTAATAACTGCAGCCTCACCTAGCTGTCTATCAAAGGCGGCTATCATTCCTTGTGAAAGTCAATGGTAGAAATTTGTCTTGTTTCATCGATACTGGTAGCTCTCTGAGATCTATCAAGACGGAGTTCCTAGGGGTGCTTTTCAAGATACGAAGTTTCGCACTGTGGGCTGACGTATCGTATCGCATCGCATCGCAGCAGCATCTGCGCATGTGCAACCAGTTACAAAATTTTGTATAGAGATACGACGCCAGAAACTTCGTAAAGTTCGTAAAGATACGACACTCCAGATACCCTAGAGCAAGCAAACGACGATGCTAACTGCCTCCTGGAGGAGCGCCTGCCTGATAAGGAGGTGGCCCGTCAGTGGACACGGAAAAGTGACCCCATGATCCGGGAGTCTGACGGTAGTCTGATACGGGTGACGCTAAAGTGACATTTCTACCGTCTCCTCAAGACCACGGGCCCCGGCGCTCCAGGGCTATGTGAGGAGGTTCCACGTCGCCCGTCAGTGGCATGCGAAAACTCTCTACTGCAAAAAGTTAGTCCCAGTGGCGTCGTATCGCAGAATTACCTTCCACAGCAATAACAAGGCACATTTCCTTCAAACTGATGCTCAGCATACACTTAAAAAACAATTTTGAGGTCTTTGGCAGACAATTAACCGAGATTGAATGAATTCAAGTATCCATGCATGATGAAAACTGTCACTTTACGATACGACACTAATTTAATGATATAGAAAATATTGGGGTACGAACTTTGACATGGTTAGCTTCCACTTTGCTAACGAATTAAGCCAATATGATGCAAAGATTGCGAATCTTCGTATCACTGGTGGGATCTCTTAGGAACTCTCCAATAGCCAAACAGAAGGCTACAATGGTTACAATGGTGTTATACGGAAAACAGTCAAACCCCATCTCCACTCTAACAATCTTGAAGCATCTCACTGGGAACTAGTACTAAGGGATGCACTTCATGCCATTTTCTCTCATGTGGACCTCAACGAATGCCACTCCATCATTGACGCTCAGCAAAGGCCAGCTCACTGCCTAGTTGGGAGAGGGGCGTGGGGTGGAGTCAAAATGATGGAGATGAAAGTGGCCCGTGCCTGTAAAATTCAAATTTGAATTCTTTTTCAAAACTGTGCACATTTAAAAAATATCATGGAACTGAACTGGGTTCGAATTTGTGGCCAGCCAGCCCGCTGCATACGTAATTCCTTTTCTCTTCACTACCTACTATAATTTCAATCGACCATCTTGTTGGTAGGTTGATTCCTAGTTCTAGAGAATCAGGCGGTTCCAACTGAATTGAGTGGATAAAGCCTGATGTACAACCAAAATAATTGCAAAATGGCGATTGCCCAACACTACTGAGGAATGTCCTTAAAAGGGGTTTTATTCCAATTGAAGTTTCTTCGAGATATCTACTTAGTCAAGCTTGTAAGGGCAGAATGGAATTACCCGTTGTTTCGGGATTAATGAGGTATTATTGAAAAGGTGAATTGCAGTACAGTCAGAAGTTCATGGATTATTTAAATTATTTGTTAATTCATGGTTGAGCATATTATTTAAAGGGCTTCTTAATCGCGAGTTTTATTTTTGTTTGTTAAGACGTAGGTACTGAAGTAAAAAGGAGTGAGGTTTTCTATCTCAATTAGGAGCAGGATCAGGTAGGGACAGCCAAACCCCCCATCCACCTATTCCATACCTACTCCCATTGTGATTGGACTAGAAGAGATTTTGGGAAGTTGGCGGGCAGTCCCCGAAATCCATTTCCCACAGGGACGTGATCATATTCAAAAAATCTTTTAGAATAGCTATTCCAGAGCTTTCTTTTTAATGTAAAAGTTCCATTCATGCAGCACGAGTTGAACGACTTTTCAAAGGATAATTTTAAACGATTTGGTGGGTGATTCTTATAGGAAATTTCACGGTGATTCCGAATATACCATAATATAATTTTCCCACGTTTAAGATGGTAATTTACACCAAAAACTTCAAAAAACACAATTTTTAGCGATTTTTTACTCTACATTTCAAAAATTTGACCCCTTAGAGTACTCCAAACATTCTGGCTAATGAACTCATTCTTTATTTTGATATTACTATAGACATTTTGAATTTTTTTGTGTATTTTCTCGATTCTAGAGTCAGATATCGTCTGGAGTGATAAACACACACACACACACACGAAAAAGTGTTAAACTTCAGGAATTGATTTAGAATGGTCTGAAAAGGATTTCCAAGAAGAAAATTTGCAAAGAGCGTAATGTTCCCATATACCGATGTTAATCTATAGTATGAAATCGATACTGGTAGAAATCGCAACCCCATTGGCTATGCCCGCCTTCCTCCATTTTGTTTCAAATGTGGGGTCTTCAATAAATTCCCACATTTCTGGGGAAGCGATTTTAGGCGATTTACTATGATTTTCTTTATTCTTCTACGTTGTACCTTTCATAAAAAAAGGAAAAAAATTGACGCTAATTCCCCATTACATCGTCAGAGATTTATACCAATTTTTAACTACATATTGCTTATTGGTGGGGGTTTTCTGGGTGGGTTATTCTTATAGGAAATTTTGAGCTGATTCCGAATACATCATATTCCTATGTATAAGATAGTAATTTGCACAAAAAACCTAAAAGGGGTTTCAAACTACTTTTCGAAGAAATTAAGCAAGGTATTGCAATGGGTCCACTGATTATGGTATCCAAATTTTTGAAGATGTTTTCAAATGGCATCTGTTTTGGACCATTTGTATCGACTCATGGAGTTTAACACCTTTCCATATATTTGTGTAACCCCAGAAGATATCCGAAAAAAATCTAAATGTCAGTATTATCAAAAGAAAGGAAGAGTTCACAGGCCTGAATTTTTGAAGTACTCTTAACGGTCAAATTTCAAAATTTTTGAAAATTTGAACTTGAATTTCCTGAAGCTATGATTTCTCAGTTTCTAATGAACCGATTTCGCTCAAATTAGGAGATTAGTTGGGGGCTGACCGCAAGGCGATCAACTGAAAATCCGTAACAATTGGATCATTGATAGCTACTACGCATGCGCAAATTTTAAATTTGTTGTCATACGCTTAACTCCGGAACTATTCCACCACAATTTTCACAATAATTGATTCGTCCGTGTCACGAAAGTGAGGAAGCTATACTGCCCACCCAACTTGGCAGACTTTTTTACCTAGTCGTAACAAGATGCTTTAGTTAACCTCCAACGTGAGTTAAACCTAAACCCCTAACAACACGATCAGAATTTGTTTAATATAAAATACCTATCAAAATACATCAAGAAATCAATGGTGGTTATACAGTACACCTGTAATAGCGGAAGTGAAGACCAACTCAAAATGTAAAATTGGATATTATTTCAATATCATCAGTAACTACCTATGACTGTGACAACCGAAAGTAGGTACAGTTCAAGTCAGCCTGATCTTACTAATTATTATGAGCATCGATGAAAATACAAAAAATCAATCTTCTCCCACGTCTGGAATCCTATTCGAGTTATTATCGTTACCTTCCTCTTCGCGTGAGAGAGGTTGAGCAGGAACTACGCAAGACCGCGGTCAGGATGGGCGTGGGCTACGTCAAAGGAGCCTTCAACCAAACACCAACAGGAACGGATGAAACTCAATCGTAAATTTAAATAATGAAAACTCTGCATTTCAAGAGGGCCAGAGTTAGAAGAGAAGACGTTGGGCCAGATGGGGAGTTGCAGCAGACGTCCGGCCCGACCCAGGGCGGGGGTCAGGAGGAAAATCCATACCTATTCGACAATTTTCTCACACTCAACGAAGAATCGAGATTTTTGAATTTTCGTCAGTTCATCGAGGAACTCCGCATTTCTAGCAACGACGGCGATGTCGGTAGAATCGTATCCAGAGAACTTGTATCGCTCACGAGGGCATTGTAAGCCGCTAAAAATAAATCAATCCCTTTGGTGTACACAGTTGACTCAGATCGAAGGCATTTCTTACGTTATACGTTTCGTCGACTGAATAAATGAGACACATCACAGATTAGGCATTCTTCACAACATGATCTCTTGAAATGAAGGGACCTCCCTATTCTGTAAACAGATAAGTACACCAATTCGACGAAATTCATGTCCAGAAAAAATACCTAATCCGCTTCAGAAAAATGAGTTTGTAAATTTCAACACCTGGAGTAACGTTTAGACTACATCACCATATGAATTTGAATACCGTCCATTCTCCTAGAGCAGAAAATTTGGGTGATTTGAATGTTAGAACCTACGGCCGACAGTCTGAACTCATACGAAAAATCTATTAGGCGTTCAGACATGGCGATGGCCATTCAACTAACTACGGCTCCCCCAGCTAACCTTCTCTAGACGCTTCAGGATCGGAAAACTATCGGGTCAACCAAATCAATGCTTAGTAATTAGATTATTACTACATTTCTGCTATTGTCGAAAATTAAAATGATACTTACTAATAGTAGGTATTCATGCAGGAATTACTTGAGTTACAGTCTTCGCATGATAGCTCCTCACATTCTTTCTTTCGATCACAACGCACATTTTCTAGCCATGGAAACCTCACATAACTTGGTCAAATGTTTCAAAATCAACTTTTTCTTCTTCACAACACACTCAGCTAATAAAAACCATTTGGTGATTTTAAAATTGTTATGAAAGAATCAAAGTATCAAAGAGAAGGATTGATGTATGTACGGATACGAAGTGGAATCCAGTGTTACCACGAAGTCCTAAATTTCCCTTGACTCCCTGAAATTTCCCTCCAGGCGCGTCCGGGTGGACTACGTTCGCCGTTCATAAACCCATATAATTATGAAAAGAGTGTTGTAGAAGAGATACCTACCTCTTCACCTATATGAATGGTTTCGGTAACAAGATCAACGTAAGCCATGAAATCAACAATCTCAAGTCCCTCACTTCTTGATTTTAAAAAAAAATTCCCGAATACCAAAGAAATGAAACTACGACGAGGAGATTGGAGAGGGAAAACTCCCTCAACTAACATAAAAGTTTCCCTGCACTGACGAGGAGAAGGACAGAAAAAATGCGGCGGCGGTATCCCTGCCTACTAAATAAATATTTAGGGGGAAAATAGGGCTCAAAGAGACAAATAATACATGAATTAAGTGGCCGAATTAACTCTTTCTATATTCCGATGACAAAAAGAACTAGGTAGTGGTAGCGGACGATAGAATGATTCAGTGATTAAAATATAATCAAGTAAGGATATGAAAAAATGTAGTCGTTCACACAATTTTTTTGAACGATGTACAAAGCTTGGTTTTCGATTTTTAATTTTTCTAGAGTCTTGAAATAGAATTGTTGAATACATTTCCTAATATAAATTCCTTGTGATTATCTGTATTATTATCTTGTGGTTGCATCAGGCTCAAACAACTATTGATTTTCCAAATTTTCATGAGATCAATAACTAAATCTTAGCTAGGCAACACTGCCCTTCGAGTATTCAGTCAGCTGTTCAGTTTTACTGTTAGTTTTTTTTTATCGTAGGCTCTTTATTAGGTTCTAAGGGCTGAAATTTTTCTTAATTCTGTCGGAAATAATTGTTTTAATACCAAAGGACTGTTTATTGTTGGGTGTTCTTCCCGCGTTTATTTATTGTATCTAATATTTAGGTAACTTACACTATCACAATGGTAAGTACCTGGATTCTACTACCGTATTGTATGATTGTATCCTCATAAGTGCCTCATTTTTGCTCCACTAGTTCCCACTGACAAGTCAATTTTATTTTAATCTATTCATCCGTTTTTTCAGTCTTTCATGGATAAAGTCGGTTCTATGATGATGCGACCTGGGGAAGATGCAGTTCCCAAAGATGAGGTTCCTTGGTGGATGAAATATTTGGGCCGCGGCTTGGGAACCGTCGGGGGTGGAAGTGAGTTTGAACCTGTCATATGTCAAGATTCAACGTACACACCTCTTTCCAACCCCAACTTATGAATGATCTTTCCCCATTCATCGACACAACAGTAATAGTACGGAGTAGTGAAATAATACTAATAACCTCGGTACCTACCTATCTACTAATTTTCACGAATATAAAGCCTACAAGTAATTTACAAAACAACCGTGGAAATCAGGACAATGGGGAATTGTACTCGAAAGAAAGTTTGTTTTTTCCCTTCCTACTCTACTCAGAATTCAAATTAAGTAACCACTTACAAATTTTCATTGCGAAATTCCGTTCAGTTTAGCCAAAAATCTATAAGAAATAACTAGGATAATGATAATATGGGACCGTGATGTCACAGATTGGTTCCATGGCTCCGAAAGTCTACTGTGGCCCACCGGGTAACATAAACTAACAGAGATGAATAGTCCAGATAAATTAGTGCTCTATCCACTAAAAATTGCTCGAGTGTTGGAAATTGTTTTAATCCCTCTTGGGGGTCCTGAATGACGGGTAGGTATATGAGTTTGTGACAGTTTCTAGGTTGTACTTCAGATTTGAGAGCCTAAAAACCTCGAGATTTTCTCACTTTTTTCAGTTTTTCGCGTATAACTCGAAAAGTAGATACGCATCCTACAGAAAATGTCACTTTCTCTTTTTGAAGAGCATTGAATTCTGCGTCGAATGGCCTTTGAAATATCGAAATCGGTTCTGCCCTTCAGCCGCAATCGCCCGTCGAAGATAGGCGATTTTTACCAACTTAGCTAAAAAGTTGACTACCCTCAACTTCTAATGCCTGTAGGTCGAAAATGACCTCTCCGATTCAAAAATGTCATAGGACCAAAGTTGTAGGAATGAATCAGATGCTTTTTGACATTTTAAATTCGCTTACTCCAATGCTGAGATATCATGTTTAAACCAAAAAATGTTGTGTGTGATGTAGTGCCAAATTTCCGCTAAGGTAGCCCAACGCAGGAAACTGGTCTGAACTCAAAACTTTTCACTTTATAGCATTTTTTCAGGTAAAAGTAAGTATAATCAACTCATTTTAAACTCAAAATCATTTTTTGTTTAATCCCCATTGCTCTGCAAGTTTTTGAATGATAATATCAAGAGGCTCCGCCCCAGGTGGTTTGATACCAAACCACTCAGCCTCCAGCACCCTAGAAATTGCTCAACTCCATCTCCCGCGCCTGCAAAAAGGGGTGTAAGAATGCATGCTCCTGTAGAAAAGTCAGGCTCAAGTGCTCAGCCATTTGTGCCCACTGCATTTGTGCCTCAATTCTGTGAGTGAGCAGCATCAAAATCGCCCTCGAGTCGTGTGAACTCCAGGCCAAAGGGAGTGCGTCGGAAGACGAAGATGATCTGGAGGCAGAAGAGGGAGCAGCCGTAGAAAAGGAGAAAAAACAAGATCTCGAATCCGATGACGACGCCCCCGAACAAGCTGGACTGTCTAAAAGAAGACGAACGAGCTACGACATGTGATTTGAAAATGGTAAATTATTGTAATTCATAGTTTGTAGTACAGTAACTTCTGATAATCAGTAATAAAACAAAACTATTACCTAATATTCCGCCTACAGGATCTAATGAGGTGGACCAGGAGCCAGAAGAAGAAACATGCAGGCAAGAAATGATGGCTGTCACAATCCTCTCTTAATTGTAATGACCCATGTAATTATAATGAAATAATTTAATTATAATTGTAATTACTCATTTAATTAGTTATAAATGCTTTGCTATAAAGAACAACTATCGTTCTCATTTTCTCTCCCCTGTACTTTTGTTCTGTGATCGTCTGGTACCTGATTAATGATTGATCAAGTACTTTAAATTTTACGATGATTTTGAGTTTAAAATGAGTTGATTACATTTACTTTTACTTGAAAGTTAATAGTTTTGAGTTCAGACGACGTTTCCTGCATTGGGCTGCCTTAGCGGATATTTGGAGCTACAACATTTCTTGATTTAAACTTCATATCTCAGCATTGGGGTGAGCGAATTTCAAATTTCAAAAAGCATCTCATTTAGAATCAAATTTCCTACAACTTTGGTCCTATGACATTTTTCAATCGGAGGTCGTTTTCGACCTACAGGCGTTAAAAGTTGAGGGTTGTCAACTTTTTAGCGTAGTTGGTGAAAATCGCCTATCTTTGACGGGCGATTGCGGCTGAAGGGATGAACCGATTTCGAAGTTTCAAAGGCCATTCGACGCCGAATTTAATGCTCTTTGTGCGAACTAGAAAATCCAATTCGCACATACCTAACAGCTGTAGAGAAGACGAGTAAAAGAGGGGAACGACCCCTCGTGTAATGCGAAGCCCCATCGTCAGCAGTGTAGCAGGAGCGAGGGTCTCTCGCCGATTTCAAGATATTCACTTGGAGAAAATCACAATTGATTGTAACACCTAGTTCCTGAGGCCAGCACCGTCCAGACAAGAGATCGCAAATCTACCCCCCATACCAGGTTAATAAAAGGTTAATAAAAGTGATCAGCCCCGATGGCATCAGACGATTCAGCTGTTAGGTATGTGCTGAAGAAGCGAATGTTCGGAAGAAAGCGCGAAAATTTCGCGTTTTTAGGCTCACAAATCTGAAGCACTACCTAGAAACTGTTGCAAACACATATACCTACCGTAATTCATGATTAAAATGATTTCCAGCTCTCGAGAAAATAGTTAGGGGATAGAGCCATTTTTTGCAATAAATTTCCTGGGCTAAAGGTTATGACGATGGGAGGGGGGGGGCTGTTTGATGAGGGATTGAACTAGCCAATGGCCGCGGCCAGGGCAAAAAGTAGGTGTCTGAGCCAAACTATGAAGTTCAGAACTTCTAGAGATATCTTCACAAAATCCGTGACGCTAACCACTAGCTACCCTGTCAGTTGCCTGAGGGAGACAAATTTGGGAGCTGAGAAGTTTCCAGTACACACAAAGTACTCGTTTGGCTTTGGCTTACAGCAGCTAAAAAACGTGTTTTTTGAGGTTTTTGGTGTGAAATACCATCCTAAACATAGGAACATATGGTATGTTCGGAATCAGCGTGAAGTTTCCTATAAGAATCACCCACAACATTGGTTAAAATTATTCTTTGAAAATTCGCTAACCAACTCATGCTGCATGAATGGAACTTAAACGTTAGCTTCCCTCTCTGCTAAGTTGTCTCTGTGCCCTCTCCTGAAATGGCATCCTGCTACTAAAGATTAACACTTCAACTCAAGTTTAAAAAAAAACGTTGAAAAAGAAAAGTGTTTGTAGAAATGGGGAGCTTGCATGGGTAGGAAGTTTGCATTTTGAACCTCAAAATCTGATTCAGTGCCCTTCAAAACCCCCTGGTGCCAATTTTCAGCTTGAAATTATGGCTGGGAAGAAAATGGGTTCAAAGAGAGAGCGTAACGTCATTTAGGTTCCGCAAAAGGGGGCCCCGCCCAGGCAGGCGGGGGGAGAGTGACGTCAGTCAGGTAAAAATTACAAGACTCATTTCGATTAAATTCAAACGTTGGATACCCCGTATATGTATAGCACCATTTTGGAAAGCCCTCATCAAGATCTTCGAAATTACAAAATAAAGAATAACCATGCAAGTTCCCCATTGAAAGGAAAAACGAGATGGTCAAAAGTCAAAACCAGCAATATGGTGGTAATGAGAAAATAGGTATGAGCAGTACCTATTAGCGAATTTTGGAAGAAAACTAAGCTATCGCAATGCAACAACACAGAAATCCCGACGGGTTTTTTGGTGGGAATCTTAATAAAGCTATTGGGAATATTAATTAAGTAGCTTGCTACTTTTTCGCCGGTGCTCATTACTTTGGTTGCAGATCTATTGTTAGGTACGTACTACGTAGTTGTGCAATCAGTATTAGAACTTGTAACTATAATTTTGGAGACGTTATAGAACTCCGTTCTTTTAAAAAACTCAGGAAATTCAAGTTTATTTTCATTCTAACTCAGTTGTTGAGTTTTGCGTCTAGACCTATTCCATAAAAGAAGAATGACAGTCTTGACTCCAGTTCAATCACGCCTCATTATAGGATTTCACAACCGCTTTGTGGAGAGTAGCGAGTGAGGGTGCTGTCAGAGACTTCTCTGCTCTCATTGTCTCCTTTGCTCTCCCAATATTATGTTCAGTTTTTGTGTTTTCAAAAATTTTCATAACAAAAATTTTGGAGCTATTGCAATAAATTCATTTTTTCAAAAATTCGCTAATAGGTTAAAATGATTGAAACTCGCTTATTAACTCATGCTGCATAACTAGAACTTTTTATGACTTACAAAATCCTTAATCAGATGTTTTTTTCAGTCGCCATATTTCTTGGACTTTGGAATTGCGTGGGGATCCTTCTTGCTGATGTTGGCTGCTTGGTTAGCGGTATGTGGCAGATGTAAGTTCAAACATGACATTTCCAGCAGTAGGTACCTACCAATTTGTCTCTTATTCTTAGGTGACCAAATCCGTATAATCAAAATGCGTACTAAAAGAGTTTTTCCTGGGTATTTCGCTCAAAAATATGCGGGTGTTAGCAGAGATTAGCTTTGTAAGGGTATTCTGCTAGCCCCCACCTTCGCAAAGTTCACCACCAACATGACGTTTTGTCCATAATCTGACACTGCTGCTCTCTTGTGGCGGGCCTTGCCATCAACCTACTTGTTTTAGCACAGTTTCACGCACTTGCAAATGATGATAGGTATAGCTTGATCCCAGCTGATAAGTTAGCTTCAACAAAGTCATGAATCTTATACACCGAGTAGTCATCCCTTACGATGATTAGGTCATCAAAATTTCCGAAATTTATTTAACCCTTTCAGAACCGGTGTGAAGTATACTGCACATAACCGTTAAATGCATTATCTCTGGTTCTAAACCCTATTCACCTTCTTCCTCCTATTTTTTTTCTTTTTCCATGTAGTATTCTGTGACTGAGATGTATAAAAAGTAGCAGAACATCCATCAGAAACCCAAGGAGAGCCGTTTCTGTAGCTTGGAGGTCATATATGGGTCGTAGGAAGTCCCATAGGACCCCAGACCCCCAAGATCCCAAGGAACTCTGCAAGACTCCCACGGAACTCAAACCTCCCAGACCACAACCCTCGTGACCATCTTAGGGTCCCCCAGGACTCCCATAGGACCTCCCAGGACCCTGGACATGGACACCCATAGGACCCATTCTTAGAACCTCCAATCATGCAACATTTGAGAACCAGTGTGCAGTATGATACTGAACATTCAGTTTCGGCATGACCAATTTGGATAAGATTTGGTACAGATCATCCGGAGACCTACTGGATACGATGAGCAATGTTTGAATTTTTTCGGTTCACTAGAAATTATTTGGTTCTGAAGGGGTTAAAATTATCTACGCGCAGAAGCAAAATAGTTATCAATTCATCACTCCCGATTTTCAAATAAATAAAAAAACACTTGGGTAACGCTCGTTATGATTGATAGCTTAATGATGTTGAAATGTTTGTTTTCTTCAAATTCTTGGTTTTTCCGTGTTCTGATATACTTCTTATTGAAAATTTGTTTAAAAGTTAATTCGTGATGTTTGATTTTACAGGGTCGCTGGTTTCTCTGTTATCGTTATTGAAGCCCCATGCTGCTGTTTATTTATAGATTCTGTTCAAACCTTGAGCGATTTTGTAGACAAGAGACCCTATTGGAATAGGGCTGCCTATTATTGTGGGTATGTATTGAACTGAACTCATTCATATTGTCTAACATTTCTCAGTACCTAAGTATAATTTCTAATAAATTTTCTTTTTTTCCCAAATTTTGTATATATTATGTTAAGTAAAAAATTTGGAAAATAATGGATAGGATAATGCAACGGATAAAATAGGCACACCAGTTTATATATTGTGTGTTGGGTTGAAGGTGGAAGCAGTGTTAGTATACGGCTATTCTTCCAGATGAGTTGTTCTTTATTATTATATTCTCA
>JAEMON010000003.1:370767-380994 GCA_030264115.1 Lygus lineolaris | reverse complement strand
GCTGGTAATGAATTTCATAGGGGACCATCTGGTGACTAACCCTCGTAATTCCTCAAAATTTCATCAAAATCGGATGAAAAGTGTCAAAATTATACTTGTTGCAAGGATTTCAAGTTTTGCGCATGCGTAGTGGATACCGCTGATCCGCTTTCTATTAAACTCGTAGGGTACCATCAAACCTTTGATCTTCAACTACCCTCCAAATTTGAGCAAAATCGGAAAATTAGGTCGCGAGAAATTGATGTTTCGAGGATTTCACGTTTACGCATGCGCAGAGACTTCTGTTGGTCGGCTGGTAATGAATTTCATAGGGGACCATCTAGGGCCTAACCCGCGTAATCCCTGAAAATTTAATTAAAATCAGATGGAAATTGTGGAAGTTATGCGTGTTGCAAGGATTCCCGGACACACAGACAGACAGACACGAAACCAAAATTGTTCAGGAAGGTCTAATAAGTAAAACGCGAGTTGACATTTTTATTTTGGAGGTAAAAAATTTTTCACCTTCGGAAAGTGAAAACACTCTCCCTTTAGAGCTCTCTATTAGCGTTGAGAGGAGCTACCTTGGTAGACTCGGAAGCAATAACCAATTAACCATGCAAGTTCCCCATTCGGAAATGTTGTCCGGTCGCCTGCTCACTCGGTTTATGTACAGCAAAAGGAAGGTCATACTACAAGTAGGTACATCCTACAACGATCGGTTGGTTCCAACAGTTACGGCAATATTCTAGCAGTAGCGTTAATTTATTGACGTAAATTTGTATGGTTAGCAATAAATCTAATTGTCGACATCATTGGGAATTCCATCAAGCTCGCGGAGGTCAAAACCCAAGATATTCCATAGGCTCGTAGTCTTCGGAAGCCAAGTAATCCAAGTTAGTCGTGTTCTCATCTGGCACCCTCGGCCCAGGAGGTATGAGGCAGGTTCGCATCAATTCCCTTTCCTGATACCCAACGATTGTCTCCGACAGGCTCCATACGAGTTTTCCATGCATTTTGAGCTCCTCACCCAAGTCGTTCAAGAAGAAATTCAACCGTTTGGCGGACCGGCGGTGCACTTCCATTATTGGGATTTTGTCAACTAAAGACTTGAACAGTGCTTCTTTGATGATCCTCATCTCTGAGAGGAGACCTTGGGGGTATTTGAAGTAGTCGCGACGAATTAGGTTGTTGTAGACCCCTATGGTGCAGTGGTAATAGTCTGGCTGAGTCAGTTCGATGTTATGAGCCACTAACCATGCTACCACTGCAAGGATGAGAAGAGCTTAATGTAGGTACCTAACTATTCAATGGATGATTATGGTAAAATTATGAAAATCGCTGTCAAATCGTATGTCAAAAAGTAATTGCGTTTTTGCCACATCAAAGACTTCTTGTAGGAAGAAATTGATTTTGTTTCCCTTGACAGAAAGTATTCAACCATCTTTCTAATCCCCAAAATTAATTAATGTGTGTGTGTGCGGTAGGGTGGATGGTTGTGTTTATGTGTAGGTACCTGTGTGGCAAACATGGAACCTAAAGCCTCATTTAAGCGCCAAAATTACGAATCAATGCGTATAGGAATTCAGAATTTGTGTTTTTAGGGGATGACACATCCAAAAGGCTTGAGCACTTTTAATGAAAGAGTAGGTTCCTATAATATTTTTCTTATGATTTTAAAATAGCTGTAAATTTTTAGAATCGAATGAGACCATCCGAAGTCGACCAACAGTTCGTCCCCACGAGGGTTGAATAGAAAATGTTACAGCATGGGTAGTTAATGATCAAATTTTCAAAGAACCGTAACCAATTCTAACCGATTCTTTAGCTCCGAAAATTAATTACATTTGGTGGTTTATTCTTATAGGGCATTATACGCTGATTCCGAATATATCAAATGTATATATGTTGAAGATGATTATTTTCACAAAAACCCCCAAAAACGCGTTTTTTGCGATTTATGACCCTAAATGTTCGAGATGCACAAAAATTAGATCCAATTCTAGGTACCTAGGTAAGCTATGGGGTTAGGGAACTTTTACCTAGTTCCAACATTTTATGTGGTGAACAAAATTGTGTACTCTTTGAAGGTACTTACATTTACATAATATATAAGTGGCTGTTCACAATTATGATATCGCATTTACACTTTCAATCATTCAATAAGAAACGTAGTTAGCGTACAGTTTCGAGGGTTTTTGTTTCGCCTTATGACTTGTAGCATCCACAGGTATGTATAGAGCTTATGAATCGTCAAGGGCGGTTTTGGAGTGAATTCCCGGAGGCTGAGCCTCGGACTCGCTCAACAGTAGGAATACGAGTAATACTAACCTACAAACCCAGGATAATAAAAGTTTCTAACTGGACAACCAGCAATATTGAAGATTCTGGTTCGTCCAAGTTCCGAGGCCTAGGTACTAGGTATACTTCTCAACTATGGATACTACCGTGAATGTGATTTATTTTATGGGTGAATTTATGACTCCATGTGAAGCTTCTCCACTCTTTCAAATTGATCCGTGGGGTGTCTTCCAAAAGATGGAATAGCACTACCACAATTTGTGTAGAGTTTCATTTTCGTATTACCTATTGGATGCACGAAATATATCTATCAGAATCTGATAGACGGCCAGTTTGACAACAGTCAACTTCTTCGTAAGTCGTTTATTCTACCTTCTCTTTGTTGATTCAATGTTATACATTGTATTCAATGTATGAATTATTAGGCTGAGTGTTTTGAATATCAATTACTTAGTTGTTGTATTTCCGACTTGGAAGAAGATATTTGTGTGAGAACTACTTTATTTTCACCTATACTTAGTCCTAACCACCCTCCCATAACCAATTTTATTGAGATGTCCATATTAATGAACTCAGCTCCATCTCGTTAGATCCCCCCGAGCCGCCCCCTGTGAATTGTTGGTTGCACTAGATTGATTTGTCTAGGTTCTAGGAATGCAAATGCTATATTCATGTAGGTAGTATAGTTACGCTTCATCTTTTTCTGAAACTGCTTTCTCACTGTGACAAGCTTATTTTGGATCTCCGTCATTCGATCCATCATCCATTCCTCAGCTACGGTGAAATGCGTCACGTTTACGTCGATTCTCTTTGGATTGTAATTTATCAGAAAGTCCTCTTTTTCAGGGACGAACGTTGCGCCTTTCTTCTTCTTTTCCTCGGAAATCACGACATTCTAAACATTCACAGTTAGGTAATTAGTTTGAAAATGTGTGAGGAATCTATAATTAAACAAACTTCAAGTTAGGATAATATCAGTAATTTAAGTTAGAAACATTTTAGGCTGGATTTTCGTCCATCTTCCGCACCCGGACATTAAGGGGAGGATATGAAATTGTTCTGATGATTTCCACTCATTGCCTCACCCTCTTGAGTGGAAAGGGGATCGCCGACGGCCCAACGTGAAAATAGTGAGACGCGTGGTCCCAGCCACGCAGGCGGTCACCCATCCAAATACTAACCACCCCGCTGAAAGCTTAACTTCGATGATCTCACGGGAACCGGTTTATTCCACCAGATAAGTCCGTCGGAAATGAAATGTATAATAGGAAGGTAGGTAAGTAGCTATAGCTACTTATGAGGGGCTAATTGATTCTGATACTGTCGCAGATACCACTGTAGACCCAAATCCTTACCTTCGAGATTAACAAAATCACCAGGAGCTTAATAACAAAGAGATACATTTTTCACAAAAAGTGCTTTAGGCTGATCTTACTGTGCCAAATTTCTGTGTGGTGGACGATTTCCACGATTTTTCCGACGATTTCCGAATTGCTATTTACAAACATCTCCTAATTAGAGTAACGAAAAAGCTAGAGTTAATCATGCAGACATTTCCAACCAAGTACAACGTACACGTGAGCGTGGGAGTACCAGCCGAATGTACTCAATGGATATTTATAATCACCTACATATTGTTTGTAACTAAGTTACCTGGCTTAGGTACAAAAATGTCGTAGTTTAGGATACACACCGACTCCATTACTACCAAGTTGTTAGTAGGTACCTAATGGAATATAAGATCGATACTGAAACAGAAGGTGACCTGCCTCCTACATTCTCGGGGACAACTTCCTACAGGTTTTCGGAAACGATTCTTGCAACTTTACAGGTAATGAGTAAGAATCATTCATTCAGGAGAAAGAAGAAGTCGATTACCTACATGATATTACACTTGATTTATAAAAAGAAATGGGTTGCATCAATAAAAGTTGTGAAGTAGAAACTTATCTTCCGTATTAGTTCACCAGGATAGTTTAGGGTACCTACCTGTGTGATAAGGTTCCAGTTTTTCAAACATAGGTGGAATTCGACTACTTTATAGAACTTATGATAGGTAATTTATTATGGCAGGTAGGTTAGTAGGTATTCGTGATCCAGTCCCACCTATAGGGTAATAAAAAAATTTAGAGGTCGACAGTTTGAAGGTAGAGAATCAGTATTTAGGTTACACTACTTATCCAGTTCAGTAATTTATTGATACAGTAGGGTCCCAGGTAATCGTAATGTATTCCCCATCGTCAGGATTTTTTCATTATGTTTTCAAATGTTGGTCTATTGGAGAGCCAAAATTTAGGGTCAGAAATGAATGGAAGTTAGTGAAAAAGAGGACGGGAAAACAGCGTGTGACTTCATCACCTCAAGAGAGAAGAGATACCCTCAGGAAATTCTCACCCAAGAGGCACCCTTGATACCAACATAGTTATTGATTTCATTAGGTGGAATACATTAAAATAGAACATAATAATAATTATTCACCTATGAGATAATGGAGTGGATTTGCATGAAGCTGGGTATGTACCTATATACGAGTACAAACACATACATATAATACATACACTAACGGGTAATGGCTGACTGGGTGGGCTGATGCAAACTAAACTCCACACTAGCGCTAACAACAGGGTTTTTCAGACGAAGACGAAACTATTCAACTAACGTTCTGGGGTTCTGAGACTTACCTACCTATTCACACCAGTTAATCTTTCTCAATTTCTCATTTTTCACTCTTTTGCAATGGAAGTAGTTATAAAACTTGCTTCACCAAGAGCTGCATGAAACGCGTTCTCGAAAGATGAAGGTAGGGGCTCCATATGGGACTTGCTCCGTGGAAGCTTGGATGCCCATCTGATAAACAGGTTGCTAGGCGAATGGCATCAGGTAGCTCAAGCTCACCCAAGGCTGGTTTGAACCCACCGTCCTTCACGGCGATTACCGGAGAACTGCGTTCCTGGAGGGCACGAGAATCATGCCTCTCATGCCCTTCCATAGCTTCCTTCTTCCGTTTACTGTATACCCACATCATACTCTGGTACTGGGCTCAATTTACACGCGAGCTCGAGGATTAGGGCTCAGTTTGCCATCGCCCAGCCCTAGTCCTACTATGTAGTTTCCTTAATAAATCATGCAGGTGCATAATGATTGGAGTAAATGAATGAAAATTACCTTTGGATATCTAGACCATAATATATTATCTTGCTCGCTCACTCCCTACACTATTACAATACTATTACGTTAGGTCTGTTTGTTTGTCTTTGACAATGTATTATGGGTGAGTTCGTGGCGAGGTTATACATACTCATTCATAGTTGTATGGTATTTATTGAGTTTCATTTGTTTTTCATTGCTTAAGTTGTGACACGTGCATCGCATCAGACCTCCCCGATTACAGTAGATTGATGCTATGTAGATGTTGTAAATCCTCTTCCTTCATCGTGAAATCGGCTTCCTCAATGAAGTTGATTGAGTAAACACGTTCGTTACGATAGGGATAGATTTCGCGATCATAACTTTTCTCGTCGATTCGGGATGTATCTACCTAATGGTATTCATTGAAAATAATTTTTTGTGATGGTTCCAACAGTACAAAAACGATTTCTGTGTGAGTTGAGCCGTTAAGATTTCGTTAGTCGTGTTGCCAAAGTACGTCTATCAGGTTGGTGAGGTTTGCTTGTATCTACCTAATAATGTTATTGAACAAGGCTTTTTGATGTTTTGTGAACTGCTTACTGCTGAAAAAGCTAGGTACCTAATACGATCGCGGCGCTTTGAAGGAGAGTAAAATGGTACGAAAGGCTTACAGTCATGAGTAGGAAATCGAGCCTAAAACCACGAAGGATGTGCACAGCATAAAGAAAAAAAGCCGTAGAAAGCTGTCATAGATTTTCAAAACATTTCGGGGAGAAAAAAAACGAAGAAACGCATTATTAGCAAGTTTGTATCAACACTGAGTAGGTACAGGGTAGGTATAGTCGAAAAGCAAAGTAAAAGCTAAGTAGAAAACATAGAAATTGCAACACAGGTACTATCTGAGAATTGTGTTATACAATAACCATGTATAACACGGTCATACACCACGTATAATACAATGGAGTGAAAGATGACATCAATGACCGAATGCCGCGACAGTACTATTAACTTATAAGCGCGTGCTTACATACCTATCATTAATCAAGAAAAAGTCGACGCGAGGTTAATTAATGAATAATAATCCTTGAAAAAGGACCACAATGTTAATGGAGAGGGATGTATGGTAATGGAGATATATGAGGGATTACAAATTCATTCGATATGTGAGATAAGACCACCATTTTTTCAAAATCATAAATACTGCCAGAAAACAATTATTTACATTCGGTAGCCAATAAATTACTACTCAATAAATAACAGCCATAACGTCCTTAAACTCCTTGGCGGTCCATCGCTCACGAGAAATTCTCCGTGTGAGACGTTCCAGTTATTTCGTGGTAAAATGCCTACTCATGTCTTCATACCAGTTTTTCTTTCCAAGGACCTAGATAAGTCCTACCTATTGTACTTACTAATCTGCCAGCTTACATATATATCATGTACCTGACGTATCTGTACAAAGCTAATTACCACATATAGTTACCTACTGGAAAGATGATCACCTCTTAAACCATAATGCAAAGTCCCTGATGAGGCTAAGCAAAAAAGCGAAACAAGTCGGACCGTAATACCTCGATGAGGCCACAGTTTTATCTTCAACCCTCGACCCCATCCGTGTTAAGTAATTGTAGGTATAGATAAATCCTTTCCAGCACCACTAAAAAAAACTAGGATCAAATTGAAACAGAGCATTTATTTTTTAGAGTCTGATGGGAGGAAAAAGGAAGTTTCGCCGTAGTGAACTGACTGTGCAGGCTTTCGTTTCACTTCAGGTTCAGCACCTTTCAGCCGATTGTTTACTAATATTAGGATTGCCAGGAGGAGGCAACCAAAGACAAATATGACAATCATAAATCCCAACAACAAGAAGACAATTATAACAAATCCAAGAGCGAATCTGAAGAATTAAAATAGTCATTTAGCAATATCTAATGAATGAACTGCTAGGCATTTATTGGTACGATTACCTACCATGGAATGCGTTAATGGTGGAAAACTAGAACTCTTTTCTCGATAGCTACATGCAAGGGATCGAGCTTCGCTTGAACTTGTTAGAAACACGACTGTTTCCTTCCCCAGTATTTCTGGTACATAATTCACATAAAATAATTTTTCCGTCAAGAAAAAAATTAGAAACGACTGCACCTAATGGTTTTAGTAACCATCCTGTTTCCCCCTATCAAACTTGAACGGCTCATCCTACAGAAATTGTTTTGGTATCGTTTAAATCTGCATTCCAAAGAGCTTTATCACTACAAAGAAAGATCAAGATAGTGGCACCACATTCGGAGATTCGCCTTGCTAGGAACCTACCTACAACCTATGACGGGTATAAACTTTCGGAACTACTAATTTGTAAATCCCGAAGACGAAACTTAAAAAAATCCAATAAGCGGGTTTCAAGGTCGAACGGACATGCATTATGCATTATAGGTATCTACCTACGAAGAGTAGGTGTACAGGGTGTCCCTGCTCTAGCGTATAGGTTCGTTCCAACAATACGAATTTTGGAATAGATAGCTGCGCAGAACCCCCTGCGCACATTATTGTGAATATTAGAATATTCCTTCCGTTCCAACTGAATTGTGTGCAACCTACCCTCTGAATTACAAATACAACTGGAATCTTGTTCCACGGGCGTATAACTATATAACTATAAACAAATGGGGGGGGGGGGGGGGGGGGGGGGGGGGGTATAAAATTACAGTAAAATGAGTAATTTTAATCAATCAGTCGTCTACAGAGGTGTCCTACAGTTAAGTTGAGACAAACTTCAGGAATCGATCTCACAGGTAATTTGCAACAAAAAGTGTTTATTAGAGCTCCTTTTAGCCACTCTTTTCCGTGACTTTTTTCAATTCTAAGATTTGTTTTCTTCTTAGACCCTACTTCACTAAAAAGCCATAACTCCTTTAACTTACGGTGTTAAATTAAAGGAATTAATATACCATTGGAAAGAACGTTAATCCTGTTATAAACTTCTGCTAACTATCTTCAACAGTTGATTTTCAAGGCTCAAAACTTGGCTCAAATTCAAATTTTGAGGATTTTGCGAATTTTACTTTTCTTTCACGTATCGGTTTGCTGGGCACTAAACAGGAAAAACTTCTTCAGGAGCTTTTCAACGAGTATTAATTTGAGTTTTAGTGCACTGAGAAAATTGCTTTGAATGCAAAACAACATGGAGTTTTCAAGGTACTTGATCGAGTATTTTAGGGTGTTGACGACCTGACTATGACTGGAGGAATTTTCAAGCTGAATCGAATGGTGACACTCCTGATTAATAATTAATTATTCTAACTCATGAAACATTGATTTTCCGAGAAAAATAGTTCAAGTATTCCGAAAATACTTGAACTACTCTCCCATTTCTACCACCTCCCATTTCTCGCTAAGCAACGTGGATAATTGAGGTAAGTATATACTGGGCAATAATTTTGAATTTTTGAAATTTTGAATTTGAACTTTGGGATAAGTTTTGAGCCTTGAAAATCGACTGATAAAGATAGTTTTAATTTTATATCATAGCAAATTTGACGTTCTTTCCAATGGTATATTTATTGTCAATTTTACACTGTAAGTTAAGGGAGTTATGAATGTTTTAGTGACGAAAGGTCGGAAAAAAATATTAAAAGTGAAAAAACTCATGAAAACAAGGGGTTAAAAACACTTTTCATTGAAAATTACCTGTAGAATCGATTCCTGAATTTGCAAGAGCAAGTTGCATACAATTCGATTCTGCAATCAATCTGCTATAGAGCAGGTTGTCTAATGGAGGTAGCTATAACCAAGTAAACCATCACCTTTCTGACGCATTGTAGGTACCTATTAGGTTTGTTCCAACTGATATCTGCAATTCGAATAATATTCGAAAATCTACAAGCTGAAGATGCACTCACTCGACTTTCACCTTGGAAGCGACTTTCAGGCTATTCTAATATTATTTGAATTGCAGATATTAGTTGGAACAAAAGGTACCTACAATGCGTCAGAGAGAGGTGATGGTTTACTTGGTTACAGCTGCCTTCATGAGACAACCTGCTCTCCTCTGTCTACTTCAGTTGATATTGGTAGCTAGAGGGCAATTATTAAGACAACAACGAACATTCATTGTCAAAATCCCACAGTTTACAAAATAAAATCCCAACAGAGCAGAAATTCTATTATTTAAGACACTAATATTAGTTAGTATTCGAATTTCTTTCAACCACGGTATCAGTGATCAACGGCTGAATGGTCGAACGGGAAAACACTTAATAAACGACATTGAAATAACTTGAAGGGTTCACTATTTTTATGTTTGGGATAATGTGAGAATCAGTCTGTAGGTACCTACTTTGAACTCACTTGTGAAAATGTGGGTGGCAGTAGTTGTCATGGCTAGGATTGTACGATACTCTCTTCTCAAAAACCCAGAATGCCGACAAACTAAACCAAAGCCCTGTTAGGATAAATAGGAAACCGGTGGCGGTGTGAATTTTGCTCATACATTCACCTGTGACCTGTTTCCGCACCCATTCATAATTCCTGGCCAATACAATGTATGCGGCTCCAAACTCCGTGCCTGCATGAAAAATCAAAATAGATGTTAACTGATTTGGTAGATTCATACAGAAAACAACAATCAAACAGAAAATGATTGTCGAGATTGCACAAGATTGATTATATCTGTATTGATGAACCTCCCAATCGGAATTTATATTCATACTCCGCATCAAGAATAATGAATTAGGTACTAAAAGTAGGAATCGGAATAATAATGATTATGGTGTCATTTTATAGGCGATGAGCTCGATAAAAACGTCAAAGTCATGTCTT
>JAEMON010000002.1:48354597-48368178 GCA_030264115.1 Lygus lineolaris | reverse complement strand
ATAATAAACCAAAAGTGCCAAGGAGTATGTATATCGTGTTTTCCATAATCTACTGGCAAATTCTCAAACCATGCATTACAATAGTTACCTACTAGTTGTCAACTTGTTACTTCTTGTTATTTTACAAAACTGGCCCCTGGATTTTCGCTGCTTATGTTCTAGAAAGAAAAACATACCCCAATCAATCCATTATAGATCCACCGGAGAAACTTTGCATCCATGTAGCGCCCCCTAGGTGGCAGATCCGCGAACTAACGCTCTAGTTGACCTTCCATGGGGAAACCTTCACACGGGAATTTAAAGGATGCAAAATTTTATATTAACATTTAATTGTACCTCCCTGTAGGTCCAAACCTTTCGGTCATGATCAATATTAATCCCCAAGGGGTATTATGGCGATCCAGGGTTCAAATTGTTCAAAACTGGGTTCAAAACTGTTTCCACTAATTCAACGTAAATTTTACATTCGTGTAGTGGGCTACACTGCAAACGAAATCGTGGTAGTCGGATACACGAATTTCAAGCTATTGTAGGAGGGAAATTATTACACTTTTGAGGGGAAAAATTCCTTGAAAATGGGGAATTATCACCAATAAAAAAAAAAATGCTGAAAGATAATGACTCAAAAGAAACAATAATGAAGTCGTAAGGCAAAAATTGTGTATCTGTAATTTTAGACAATTTATTGAAATGTTTATTATTGTAATTTGGGGGCGGGAAAGTGACGTTGAGAAGGGTGTCGTCTGTCATTGGCCAATTCCGTCCAAGATGCCAACTGAACAAAACGAAACACAAAGCCCATCACTGTTTGGGCTCCTGATTAGTCGGAACAGAATTTATATAATTAATTAATAATTAATCATTAATATTGATTAATTATTAGAATTATTCCTATTTTCACTGCTCTCAATGCAATCTCTTTTTCGGTTCAGTTCTTTTAGTGTGACGTAGGAAAGGGTTTCTCAAGAGCCTTTGGAATTCCGCCTGTTCTTCAAACAGCTGAGATTTTATTCAAAGTTTTCTCCACTTCCGATTGTTAAACTATTTTTTTCTTTGTATTGGCGGTGTCATTTTATTTCAAATAACAGAAAAATGTGATTTTCTCATACACGGTAATTCCCAATATCACAAGCACAGGAATCTGCTTGATGATGAGGGGTAAGTAGTTCTACTTTCTCCAGAAGAATGCGACAAACAGATGCAAAGTTTCCCCTGAGGATTTATTGTAAACTGAGTAGGATACAGCTTCACAAGCCCTGGTTGGGCCTCACTAAGTGCTGCGGCGAAACAATCAAGTAAGTAGAGAGTTCCTAGGAGATCCCACGAGCGATAAGAAGATTCGCATCTGATTTTCGTATCGTATTGGCTCGGACGAAGAAAGTGCAAGTTAACCTTGTCAAAGTTCGTATCCCAATATTTTTCCGTATCGTGAAAGTAGTGTCGTATCGTAAAGTGACAGTTTTAATCACGCAAGAATACTTGAATTCATTCATTTTTGGTTTATTGGCTGCCGAAGACCTCAACATTTTTTTTCAAGTGTATGCTGAGCATCAGCTTGAAAGAAATGTGCCTTGTTATCGCTCTGGAAGGTAATTCTGCGATACGACGCCACTGATACGAACTTTCCGTAGTATCTGAAGTGTCGTATCTTTACGAACGTTACGAAGTTTCTGTAAGAGATACGACGTTGTATCTCGATAAGAAATTTCGTAACTGGCTGCTGCGATACAATACAACAGTCCACAATGCGAAGCTTCGTATCTTGAAAAGCACTCCTAGGAACTCTCTAATAATTTAAAGGTGTAACATTATTACATACAACCTAATTTTGAAGTTCAAGATAAAAGTGACAGAAGATCCACCCAGGAGTGGTAGCAACAGAGCGTAGTGCAACGCATTGACGAGTGGTGGACAGTGAGGTTGAAGGCAACAAAGAACGAGAAGAGATCGTATGAAAACATGAGAACCAGAAACTAAACTTGATCTTGACAGGAGAGTGTATTTATTTTCTGGACTGGTTTCTTCTGAAGAAACTGATGGCAGGTTGAAGACGTTGATCCAGGACAGTCCAAAAATTCCAGTGTTGTTCACTAACAGTGTTGCCAGCTTGAGAGTCATTCGTGCCAGGCTAATTCTACTGGACGGTTCAGTAGACTAAAGAATGTTAACCACGTTTTTTTAAAAATTTTATATTTTAAAGGAGGTGAGATGATAGAATCTATTTTGCTTTCGCGCGAGACATGGTAGTTAATTTTCAATTTATTTAGAAAGTTTTTATGACGTCATCGTTGCAAGGGGATGTATCCTATCTAGGTCGTACCCATGACTCCATTAACACGTTGAATGCGTAATGGCTCGAGATGCATCTGAGGGGCAGGCTGGCTCAATTGAGCCAGCTACTCAGAACGGACGCGCCCCTGTATTTTTCTGCCAGATTAGGATACCTCGACTCTGATTGGTTCTGGAGTATTGCTTACCCGTCTTAGTGATCTTAGCCACCGCTAGAATGAATTCCATTCTTAATCTCCAACTTTCTTGCACTAGTAATCAACCCCTGTGGGCGTCTGCATGGAGGATTGGACGTCTCCACCCCTGCATAGCATAGCATCCTGGCAGAGCATTTTAAAGCTCACAGGAAAATTTAGAACACGTTATAATTTTCATGAGCTCCATTTTGTGTAAGGAAAAATATGAAAGCTACCCATAGGACACTCAAACTTGAAGTGACATTGGAATTCTGAAGATTTCAGCTTTTAGGCATTCCCAGGGGGATGAAAGCAAAGGGTTGGGTCAACGTCAGTTCAACAGTAGCTATATCTTGTGTTGAGATTTGGAAGTTCATCGTGGATTTCAAAGTGGCTGTAGTGTCCAACAAAACAGAGAAGAGATTTTAAGCTGAACTACGTGAACCGTGTGTGTAATGGAAACTTCTTGGCTCGAAAATGTTTCATTCATGGGCAACTGAGAGGATGGCCGAGTGGTTCTTGTACCTAGTTCTGAGCTTCGAGGTTTAAATCCAGGCTCCGACCCCCAATTTTTTTGCCTGGCTAGTTAGAATGCTCAACACCAGGCACAGGCCGATTGAACAGAGGTTTTCCCCTCGCAATAGCTGTCATCTCCGTTGATGAATGTTACTCGGTGAGCATTCCTCTTCAAGTTCTTACTCTTCTTCGGTTGCTAGTTTCATCCTCGAAATGCGGAAAACCCCCGAAAAAGAGCTCGTGTGATTAAACCTTAACGCTGATTGTAGGGCTCAATTCGTCTTACTAGGCAGTTCTTGCAGGTAAACGAGAAGCGAGTGGGGTTGCGAGTAGGGAGCTCAACGAATGGGGCTCCGAATGGATTCCCAAAAAGAAGGTAACCTTCTTTGAAGGTAACCAAACTGGCACCATGGATTGAATTGAATTGAAAAATTGATTTATTTACGATATTAGGTAGGTATACCTACAACAACAGGATACAACATAAGAATTAGTAGGTACACGTAATAGGTATAGGAAAGGAAAAAGGATCTTCCATAACTAACTACTCCTACCCATTTGCTCGACAATCCAACCCAACCCAATAGTGTTGCTCATGAATAGCAAAAATTGTTTCCAAACATGACAGTCCATTAGGGTAAAACAACAATGCTGTGACACCTGGTAATTTATGACAGCTCTCAGAAATGCTCACAACATCGGGTATTCCAAGCCAGCCATGGTCCCCGCCGATTCTACGAAGCTGGAGGTAGGTTAGCCTTCCATAGTCCGTTTCCCTACCTTTCACCGAAAGGACCTCATACAGTTCCTGTTATTCATTTTTGTGTATCAAGAGAAACCCATAAGAGAAAATTCTAAACAAGAACTTCAAAATCATTACTTGAAATCTACAAATCCCATCTAGTTCGCACGTTAACGTTATTTAATGTCTCGTAGGTCAACTCGTACAATGCAACTCAGGGGTTAGCATCCGCTCGTGCTCTCCCTAGTAACATCCTATTTGGAATGTCGATTCGCTTCTCGTTTACTTGCAAGAACTGTCTACTGTTCCTTCTATTGGCCTGGCACGAATAACTATCAAGCTGGAAACACTGAGACTGAATGATTGGCATTTCCCGGACTGTCCTGGATTCACACTTCTTCGGAAGAAACCAGTCTAGAAAATGCGACGCACGTCAGCACCTCCACCTCGTCCACCAGCTCGATTCAAGAATTATAGTATGAAAACCTCTCCAACTTGAAGCACTTTTAGCGTTCGTTGCGTTTTTAATATCCGAGTATAGGTACTAGCGATTTCCAATTCATACAATTATTAAGTAGGTACGCTCTGAATATAATTTTTCTCTTAATTGATTTAAAATCTATTTTTCCGTCTTATATTTCTTGAAAGTGATATAAAGTCTTTTAAAAACAACAGTTTGAAACAGTGATGCTAAATATTATTCAAGAATAAATATGCCTTACTGATAATGTATCATTTGATGGGTAGGTATTATATACACCAACTATTTATATCTCTATAGGACGAAAGCACATCCGAAAAAACTGGTAACATTGACCCTAAATTTACAAAGGATTATTTTTTCGTTTATAACAGTAGCGTTTCTAAAATACAATTTTTTGATTAAAATGACTATTAAAGTTCAATCAAGCTATAGTTCCAACCCAGGCGCAGCGAGGAACAATATTTTCATGAAAATATTTTCTCCTAAGTACAGAAAAACTTTGTGATACGATATAATTTAACAACATCAACTACAGCTGTTTCGGACAAGAAATTGACCTTCAGCTATGTCTACGTAGATCACCATCACCTTAGTAAACGCATGAGCTGATGCCACATGCGGTTGAAAATACGGAACAGTCATTATAGATTGTGGCAAGTTGTCATCGAAATATTACATTTATATACTAGGAAGAAACTCTGTATCCTTCGTCGGGGAAGGGGACTTTACGGGTTTTTTTTTTTAAACACAAAACCAACTGTTTTAAACTTGAGTGAGATTTGGCTACATAACGTGAAGTTTTAGGATTGTTCCAACAAGCTGTTTGGAGCTACTCTCAAAGTTGGAGGGAGTCGTCTCAGGTTAGCCCTGAAGCCACGCCTAGTTTTGTTGGAACGCAATTGGGGGAAAACATGGCGCTAACGGTTGTTGATCATCACAGTTAGGGGAATGTCGTGTACCGTGGGCAGTTTTTCTATGTAGCTAGATTTGAAGCAGTCTACGTCATTTTTTCCCATTTTTTTTAAAAGGTATATCAATGCTCTAACTCGTTGGCTTTCAAAATATACCGGCAATTTTTAAGAATCTCTGAAGGTTGATGAATCATTACTTTATTGTGAAAGGTGGTTTTTTTGGCATTGATTGTACTTCGGGCAACCAGCTACCTGCTCAAGGTACACAATTGCTAAGTTGCTCAAGGTACACAATTGCTAAGTTGCTCAAGGTAGACAGAAATGAGTTGGAGAATATATTCACCTTTCGATTCATATCATGAAAACAAAACGAAAAAGGCGATGGCCCATGATAAAGCCCATATTTAACAGCTTCGAAATCATCCAATACTGTTCAAGAAAAACAATTACCCGGTCGCTGGGAAATCCCGATGTACAGAGCCCAAACCGCCAAAACGAGGGGTTGTAAACAACTGGACGCTGCTCAGCCACAACAACCCACCCGACGCTCGCCAAACTTCGTGAACAGTGGTGCCATCATGAAAACAATAATTTTCCGCGTTCTAACAAATTTCCTCTCTTCGAGGGTCTGAGTGATAGAAAGTTGCCCAAGGCACAAGCTGCCCAAGCTACACGTCCTTCCCCTACTGTGACGTAGGTAACAGTCCGCAGGATGATTCTGACAGGAATTCATCAGAGACCGACTATTTTAAATTGGTATTACTGATTCTAAAAAAAACCTATTCCGTTCCAGGAAAAGATTATGAGATAGCAAGGAATGGATTTAAACCCTGAAAGACTAAGCAAATTGTGAGGTTACACGGAATGAAGGTTACTTGCTGAAAACAGTTAATTAAATACCGTGCATCCCCGGATTTTGGAACCCCTGCTCAGACTCCAATGAAAAGTGGGACCTCGCTGGGGCAGCTCCAGGGTAAGCTCAAGGAGTTTCTGAGTTCTCAATCCCAAACGATGGTTTGCACGCGTATTTTGAGCCTTGCGAGCTCCTCCGACATGCTTGTCGGAACAGACCAATTGGGGTCTTCGATCTTGTCGTTGTGCTCGTAGACTTTCAAATAGGATGCGATGATCCGACATTCGATCTGGCATACCTAATATCTTAGCCTTCTGACCACTTGAACAGTGGGCATAAAGAATGAGTAGGGGGCAAAACCTCATCGTCAAAAATGGAGAATATTTTCTTATTTTGCTTCCGAGTCAATTGAGATTACAAGAAACATTGTGTTCGATTTTTTGAGAGGTGAAAATTTTCTTCCATCTAAAAGTAGGCACCAGACATCGAATTTCAGACCAAATTCTCCCGTTTTGAAGTCTCCAACAACAAGATCAGAGATCTCCTTCATGTTTCAATGGTAAATTTGAACGTCAATGGAGACAAAAATAATTACCTAACTAATTATAGGCATTTTCCTTTCGTGAGATGGATCTGAATGGTTGGTCTTCTGCCCGACAAAGTCTCAGAAGTTTTCGAAAAAAGCCAACGACACATTGCCGTGAAAATGAACGAACAGAGCTCGAGAAGTCACCGCGTTTTCCTGATCAACTCGTAACAAGAAAATCTCGAAAATATAAAGAAACTTTCGGGAAAACTTCACCTCGTCGATTTAGCTTTCAATTAAAACGTATACCTATCTAAAACTCTCGCCGAAGGAATCATGATGGTTGATGCGACAAACATCAATTTATCCCCATCAGCTCTAAGCAACGTGATTTTGGCTCTAGCTCAATAAGTTGTAGGTACTTACTCCAACTCATGATACAACAAATTATTACAGACGTCAAATAAAATTAACTCATTTCAACAATTGTAGGTACAAGTTAGGTTTATTTACAGTGAAGCCATCAAAGGAATGTCAGACAACTTGACGAAAGATAAAGTCTGGTGTCTGGTGAGGCTGGGAAAGCACAAAGAAGGTTTCGGACAAGTGGAGAATCACCTGAATTACACCAATGAGCGTTACCCACGTGCTTTATCAATTTTTGAGTTGAAGAAGTTTTGATGACGTCATCGTTGCATGGCTACTCGGTGTATATGATCCATGACTCCATTGAAGCTACCTTATCAGCTGCGTTCACGCTTGGTAATCACTTTCAGGGGGTGAAACTGTGATAAATCTAGGGATGGAGATCGAAATGAAAAGAATCGATCTTTGGGAATCGATGTATTGAAAGTTTTGAATCGATAAATTGGCTCAAAAGAATCAATATTTGTCAATCGATCTTCCGATTCTCCTATTTTGCTTAAGCTTTTTAAATGACTGCTGTAACTCCTCTCTTTACTCATTCTGGTCAAGAATGTGGTTGGATGACTTGTTTTTCTGAATAGTAAATAACAAACAAATATTTGTAAACCAATAGGAAGAAGGAAGGTATTCATTCCATTGAAATGACATTAAATGAACAAATTTTGTTCTCGCTCGTAATATTTTTACTCAAATTGTTAAAGTTACATATCGACAGACACAAATAATAAGTGCTCCTCAATCACAGCTTGAAATAAAATATTAATAAATTGCCTTTTGAAACAAAATAAAATATATTTTGGCAAGAAGAATTACTTAGAAAATAAAATTTGTAATCTGAATATGGTGTCCCAAAAATTAAAGTATATAATTTAAGCAATGAATCGAATCAAAAATCGTCCATAAAAAGATTGATTCGCGCGATTCTCCGGCAAGTTGGGATAGATCTAAAAAATCGATTAATTGGACCAAAATGATCGATCCGCTTCATTCGATCTTCATCCGTCATGATCCATGACTCCATTGAAGCTACCTTATCAGCTGCGTTCAAGCTAGATAATCACTTTCAGGGGGTGAAACTGTGCTAAATCCTGATGGTTAAGGTGGTACTGGAGGATGGTGATTTGAAATTAGTCGATTACCTACTGATGGAGAAGAGTTGCCAAAATGGTTAAGGATTTTGATTTAGGCAGTTTTGAGGACATTATGGGCAGCTTCCATTTCTCCTTTCATAGGTTTGTTCGCGGTGACTAATTTACCGCTAAGAAACTGTTTGCCGTGGCTCCTGATCATTTCTAACTTTTTATGTGTCCTTCAAACCAGTTTGAACCTTAGTTGTGGATCACTAGTTCAGTCAGAACAATTTTCGCTTGTCGCATCTGCACTTCGGAAATAGGTGCTGGTCGCAATGACACTGTTCACAACCCTAATGGCAATGGCCGCCGCGAGGGGGCAGCAGCGTCGGATTACCAACAGAAAGTCACGTTGGCAGTAAACTTCCAAGCTGTGGCGAGGAGGAAGCTGTTCATGGACTGACATCACTAGTGCAGGATAAATTCGATATTGCGCCCCAAAAATTTGATTTTTCTCTTCAGTTATCAACGCACGACAATTTTGGGAATACAAATCTACCCACCTTAGACCACAGGTAACGCTCATTCACGTTTAAGTACTTAACCACGTTGCTTTCCATGACTTTTCTATGATATCCAAGTTTCATAACTTCTGTATTGAAGATAACCAATTGGATAATTACATGAAGCACTGTATTTTAATATTAAATATGAATAGATACCCTTAACAGCTGATTAAACTGTTCCCAATCACACCAAACAACCACCGTTCTTTACTTGATATAGGTAATTACTATAATTAATAATTATGACCAGGAAACCACTCTAATTTGGTTCATTACTCTGCACCGAATCGTTCCAACTAAATACATAAATATACTTCAACTCAACGAAATTCACATAAAATCCAGACTGATTGTATTGCAACTTTCCAGCAACAACTTGCAACAAAAATACATGTACTCTCCCAAAATCAGGAATTAACTTTTTTTCTTTCAATATACAAAAAGATATTCCAAATATAGAAGATTTCAGTCATTTACAAGAATAAATATTGCATGTTCCAAAATATAATCTCTTTCTTAGAATGGAATTTTAGTGTTATTTATTTTCAATAATATCGTTCATAAATGTTTCATCGTGCAGTTGATACAACAGATAGGCCGTATCATTATAAATAGATTCTTCATTTTACACTTTGATAAAAAGGATATCAGTCTTCTGGTATTAAGTACCGCGATTAAAAATATGTTTTTCATCAAAGAACTACAGTTAGTAGAGAATGGTAAGCACTTTTTTCTTAGCATTATTAGAATGTGTAGGTAGGTATTAATATTATAATATTATGACTTGAATAACAACTAATTTACCACCGCGGAAGACGCTGGAGATATCTGAAAATTTAGAATGCGTTAGAACGTACTGGCACTTATCAAGTTGTCATGAAGGTTAAGGGGTTGCTGAGAGGTAATGCGTGGTTTACCTAAATGCTTCTTTTTGCTTTCCTCAGCAAAGTTAGTGATATGCTTCCTCTTATTTTACGAAGAAGGTCTATGACGTCGCTGGTTTCCATTCCGTCGATGTTATCGTCGTTCACCTGAAACATTTTATCGTTGGTTTCTTGGCAATACTATTAGGGTGAAGACATTAATAGTGGCCCTAAGATAAATAATTTTTCATTTTTTTGGGTTCTTGTACAATGTTGAAGAAGTGGTCGGCAGCATGATTAGATATTTGTAGGTAATCAGTCGGAATTCAGTCATAAAAACCTTCACTTCAAAGCATTAGTCATCGAAGTTTCGGGTCTAACCCAGCTCATCTTCAGGCACCTGATCATGAGAAAGAAGGAGTCCTCAACACATTGCTTTATTTTTTGGGACTTGAGGGACTGCTTCTTTCTCCTGAACTGATTAAACCCGAAACGTCGATGATTAAAAGAATGCTATAAGGGGACACGTAGATTTTCTTTAAAAAATCGATTTTTTTTAAACTAAAGATTCTGCTGAACATTTTGGTATATTTGCATAATTAAAAAGAAATTTACATTGAGTCGTTTTGCATTTTCTTAAATTTTCTCTGCGAACGAGGCATCGTAAATCCATCTGATGAATCAAACAAACTACTGCTACTGAAGAGCTCTTACGGTAGGGGGAATAGACATGTCGGTCCCTTTGAGGAGAGTGCAGCGTTGTAACCCTTGGCCTTCTTGAAGATAGGTATGTATCATATTATGTTAATCAAGAAGGAGCCGTGTCACAAGTCCGGAAGAGTGGGGATATCGCGTGGTTGTTCTACCTATCGGATCAGCTCCATAAATAAATAACCCACAAAACCCCAAATAAAATCACTGCTGCTTGGAACTGACGGCAGGTTAAATAACTGCAGTTCCACCATCCTATCGCTAAATATTCTCTGCGAACGAGGCATCGTAAATCCATCTGATGAATCAAACAATACTAAGTACCTATTGATAATGTTATCTCAGGGTTGACACAATAGACATATTAGAAAAATTAGTAGGTACCTATTCTTATTCTCTTCTTCATCTTCTTTCAAAAATGCTGAATATTTATTAGAAACTTGAAGGACACAAAGTTTGTTGGAGCGACGAAGACGACCGAGCGCGCTCCTCCTCGGAGATGGCTTCACAAAATCGTTGTTTCCCACAAACCACGTTTTCGTAGCATCACGTTCCTTTTTCTCAATTTTGGAACATCTCTATTCATTTTTTTATTTTGTTGGCAACGGTAGGTGGAATCAACGGATAAATGGGAATCTTGATGGAACCAATTCTAGAAACACTGCCTTTTTGTAATTGTAGTGATAACAGCTGAAAACAAATGTTTAGCTTCTAAAATTTATCATGTCCCTACTACACGGTATTCCGAGGGTTTTGTCATTCAAAATGAATGTGAATACGTATAGAACAACGAGTAGAAATCTGAGTGAGATTGGTTGAAGGGTAAGATGAGAAGAGGAACATTAGTACGGAAAATGGAGTCTAAGCTTCTGCGCTTGTAGAGCTGATCGAGAAAGTACAACTTGACGAAAATCTTCCAACGCATATATGAAGTGCCGTAGGTATATTGAGAAGGTTAAGTACAATTATGATGAATTTATCATAAGTTTTAAGGCCAGTATGGAATATTATTGGCGAGGCGAGCATGCGCGTCGATGCCACCTACGTGTCCCCTTAAAGTGAGGGGTCTTCTGGCTGAATCCTGACAAGTTGCCTACAAATTCATGCAAGTAATTATACAGGTTGGTCCCAAACGGAACAGATATATTTTGATGCAGGGGTGGATATTGGACCGAGCACAGGAGTATGTGTACCTACTGCTAGAGAGCTCCTATTCTCTATTTATTAGCATCAGAATCTACATATTTGAGGCGAACCATTCTGCCATTGGTAATCCAAGGAATCTGAGAATCATGACATGAATTAACAATACTTGAATTAACTGAGAAGCGTTCGCTAAATAATATCTTACGTTTATGAGCCTGTCTCCGATCCTTAGACGGCCATCTCTCGACGCCACGCTATCCGAATAAATTGCACTAATGACTGATCCTCCGCCTTCGGCCGATTGCAGGCTGAATCCAAGCCTGCTATTCCATCCTCGATTCAGTTCGACTATTATCACCTGGAAATGATGTAATTGTAAGCTATCAAAGTCGCGTATTGATGCATGCAATCAGTACGAGAAAATTTAACCCACAATAGATATTTTTGGACTCCAATGTCCTCCGAACCTCATATAAGAAAAAGAGGAAAATAAATTTAAAATACCTGCGTAAGTACCAGGTAGAGTTTGCAATATCAGGGGTCTAACCTAATAAAAATCTTCGTATTTTTCTACAACTTTGACTGACCCGAGTGCACAAACCTCTCTGGCCGCATGGCCACCCATCTTCAAACCCCCCCTCTGAATCCCTACAGCATTGGCTCTCCAGAGGCGATAATGGCATCATAAGGCTCAGTTTTCCAGAGGCTTCAGAACTTCTTAACAAATTCAGTGTGGAGGGGCGCTTAAGCGGTCGTCTCCCTCCCCACACCTGTCGTGGAGGGATAGTTCCCCATCCAATCGCTTGGAAGCCCGTTTCTCTTTAGGATCTATTCAGTACAACCCTGTCTGTCACCCAGTATATACAGGAGCTTGGAATTCGTGCAAGAAATTAAAAAAACATTTGTCCTCCAAAATCAAAATTTCCACTTGATTTTTACTCTTACGTTTCAGAGCTTTCTGAACAATTTTGGTTCCGTGTCTATCTGTCCGTCTGTCTTTCTGTCTGTTTATCTGTCTGTCTGTGGTCAATTCCTTGTCCCAGGCAAAACTATATGAAGATGTGGTCCGAATTTGATGAAATTTTCAGGGATTGTGCGGTCCCCTATCGATTTAATTGCCATCGGACCACTAGTAACGCGAGCGCATGCGCAAACGCGAATTTCCTAAAACCCCTGTATCTCCGTTCCTAATTGACCCATTTTGCTCAAATTTGCAGGGTAGTTAAAGGACTGACTCCAAGACAGTAACCTACGAATTTCGTCACGATTGGATCTGCAAGTGCAAACTTGAAATTTGTTGTCATAGGCGTATCTCCAGAACTACTACACCAATTTCGGTGAAATACTCATGAATTACTCGAGTTAGACCCTGGAGGGTGCCCTATGAGTTTCATCGTCATCGGACCACTAGTAGCGTGTGCGCATGCGTAAACGTGAATTTCCTGAAACTAGGATTTCTCTGGACCGAGTTCGCTCAAATTCGGAGGGTAGTTGGAGGTTGACGATTACCTCTTATTATTAGAAAAGTAAGTACGTAGGGGAAAAGGTAATAAAAGAAGGAAGTTAAAATATCAGATGATGAAAAAGCCTGGGAGGCAAGTGTGCCTGAATGCTAGAATTAGTATCGTAAGATTTTATACTAGTTAGGTTCGATGAGGTTTTTCCTGCTCATGACAACTAGTTACCACCTAATATTAGTTAACCTTTTCGTTACTGGGTGCTCGCGAACCCCTGAGTTGCAAAGGCCGAACCACCTTCGACCTCCAGCGCCCACCCGCAGCTGGAACATTTTTCAACCCTTCACGAAACGATGACAGAAAGACAGTCTTTCCGTCATCTATCGGGAAGCTTTAGAACTAATATGATGATGGATAATATAAAGAAGAAGACTTCCATGGAGATATATTTCTCCACTCCTACAGGAAGTCCTTGGAGAATAGTTATTTCGACTAAAGATAGATGGTGTAAGAACCCGATAAAGCGGGAAGGAGGGCCTCAAGCCCCAGGTTACATCTAATTTTTACGCGATATCGGGGGCCTCGGAGCTAAAGGGTTAATCATTCACTTGTTCACCTTATCATCGTTTGTTTACCATTGCTGGTGATTGGCAGTGGTTTTATACAGAGAAGGGCATCATGTTTGTAAATACGAATGTGAATACATTCACACAGCAAATTTACTAGGAATATGAATGAATATATTCACACAATGTACCTACCTATTTGCTGTGAATTAGAATAAGAATAGGTACATACATAATAGGTCATAAACATTTACGCGTATGAATACCAAATATGTTCAA